>OOFC01016018.1:0-45894 GCA_900323345.1 Pseudochromis fuscus | reverse complement strand
TGTGCTGTTTTACATACCAGTAGCAAATGAGGGAAAATGAATTACATGCTGCAACACAGTTAGGTATAGAAAGGCAGTTAATGAAAAGCTTTTTGGGAAACTTCCCAGAGATATTACAGGTGGTATTTTCTTGGGTATAGCATAAGTGAACTGCATAAATGAGATTTATGTCAGAATGCTATTAGCTAGACTGAACACCATCTAGTGGTCAGGTCTGCAACTGCATGTTAAACTTGATGTATTACTTGCTTAATGCACTGTACTGCTACAATACAATTACTCAGTATGTTGTATTAAATGCAGCTGATCTAAGATTTAAAAAAAAGATCCTGCATTGTGTACAAAAGTCTAACTCCTGTTGAAAACCTGTACTTATCGTATCTGTAGGTTAAAGCACCATTTCAACTTCTTCATGACAGTGACAGCAGCTTGAAAAATGGCTGTCGCTGTGCAGGTCTGAAGTGCTCCCTTCAATTGTTGTAAAGATGTACATTAAACAAAAAGGGGATGATTTTATATCTTGTGCAGTGTGTGCCAAACCAGTATCTTAATATTCACAAACATTTACCAGTGACCTTGACTGAATCAGCAAGTGAACTTTAAAATAGGGATGTAAGTTTTTAAATGTTTTTTTTTTGTTTTTTTTGCTGGTAAAAAGGTTCAGCCTTTGAACTGCTGGTAATGTGTGTATGAATTTCTTAGACATTGCTTAATGATCAAACAATGAACAGTTCCTCTGTAAACAAAAATAATTTACCAGACTGAAGACTGATGTTTCATCTGTCTTCTGTTGCTAGGTTTACTGTATGTGCCTCGCCCAAAATTGGCATGGCATCAAATGTTCCAAGAACTTGATTTTTAAGGTTTTTTTTATTTTATGATAAAAAATGTTTGTTGTCACTCTGGCATTAAACAGCTTTAAAGGTGAGACTGAGTGGTTTATAGAGATAGAGGCATGTTTTTACTGATGGATGCCTGTGTTTTGGTTTTAACATTCAGGATGTAGACTCCTTGTTCCTCTGATTAAAGTCTGTTTGCAAAGTTGTGAATGATTGTTCAAAGCTTTGAAATAAAATCTACCTTGAAGCTTTTAGTAAATAATTCCTTTATGTAAAATGAGTGCAGAAATAAATACAACATGAATGGTAGTCTACAAAAATTAGTATTTATTTACTATAAATTGTGCGTCAGCAGTTTGTCAAAGCGAGGGGTTAGAACTCAGTATCGACTACACAGCTTCAAGAAATCCATTCCATGCTTTACAGTAACACCATCACATCATCAGCCACAACATGAAAACCACCCGCGTGATATTGTGTAGGTTCCTCTGAAACATCACTTTCTGTGGTGGACGGGGTACAGGTAGTCTGACCATCCTGTGAGCCACCGCCCTGCGTTCATAACACAACCAGGTTCAGGGGTTTCAGTACAGAAGCGCCACTGGACTACACAGACCGTGTTTGTTCCCAACATGCATCAGCGTGCCTTGGATTTCCACGACCTTTTCGCTGGTTCAGTGGTTGTCTTTTCTTGAACCACTTTTGGTAGGCGCTGACCCTTGCATACAAAACCTGCTGTTTTGGAGATACTCTGACCCAAGTAATCCAGCCATCACAGCTTGGTCCCTGTCAAAGGCACTCGTAGTCTGACACGGCCCATTCTCCTGCTTCCAACCATAGACCGTATATAGAAATGGATGAAGCAACTGGGTCTCAAAAATAAGGCAGATGTAGAAGTGAAAAAAAAGTGGAATGCCAAAGATGGCCAATACAGTTGTGCTCATAAGTTTACATACCCTGGCAGAAATTGTGATTTTTTTTGGCCATTTTTCAGAGAATGTCAATGATGAGAGAAAAAAACTTTTTTCACTCATGGTTAGTGGTTGGATGAAGCCATTTATTGTCAAACAACTGTGTACTCTTTTTGAATCACAATGACAACAGAAACTACCCAAATGACTCTGATCAAAATGACCAAAAAAAAAAAAAATCACAAATTCTGTCAGGGTATGTAAACTTATGAGCACAACTGTAGATGCTGGCTCAGTCGGTACATTTTTCCACAAGTCATCTGGATGTCAACTGTTCTTATCAGGGATCTGGTTTCATCATTAAGTTGATATTAAGCTTCAAATAGAGGAAGATTTAGGGGTGTGGTTATTGTGACTGACAGGTCTGATCTCTTATGAGACTAGATGTGAACTTTACTCTTAAACACATTGGGCAGCCCACCTCCTGGCTCCTCCCTTCATATCCAAATATGATCACTTCTGTCTCAAAAAAAACAACAACAAAAAAAAAAAACCCAACAAGGGCCTTGTTCCAATGCCAAACTCTTGGCTTCAAAATGCGAGTCCACAAACTAAAGGGTGATGTCACGTTAGCTTCATCCTATCTATGAACAGCCTATGCTTCGTGAACAGGTGCCAATGTAACAAGATTATCAATGTTATTCACTTGGCCCATCAGTGTTTTTACTGTTGTGGCTGATCAGTGTATAGTAATAAAAGATAACACTGCTGCTGATAATGATGTATCAGTAGCAACATATCTTTTCAACACTCTACTGTGCTACTCTACACTCAGGAAAACAATTTTATACCACCAATTTAAAACAATTGTTATAGTTGCTCTAAATGGATCCAGAGGAGAACACAAACAACAGTATATATTAGTAAAGAAAAACTGACCAACCCATTTATCCTAATATATATAACTAACAAGAAATAACAATCCAGTCATAATAAAAAATAAAATAAAATAAAAAATCCACAAGAAACAATCACAAGCGAAGCAAAATTCACTGAACACAAATGAGATGAAAGGAGCTGTGATACAAAACCACTTTGGGAATATGTAAACAGACCCTGACAGCACACACAACCTTCTGTCCTCACAGACACATGATAGGAGACTCTGCAAATCTAAACATCTATATCAAAAATAAAGACAATACTGTTGGAATGAACTTTAAAAGGAAGTCCTCCAGCAGCATGTTTGACTCAACATTTGGGAGGGTGACCACGTACACCTCGTTATGTCAGAAATGATAGTGCTGTAAGAGTTTGGACACCTCTTGAAAAATGAATATGTTGTGCTATAAAATTAAATGCCAGTTTTCTATTCAATCTCACTTTTTAGCCAAGAATATCATGTTACATATTTTCTTGTGCTTTAATTCCGTAATTGCCAATATTATCAGGACTTTCTCTTACCAGCTTAATTTAATTTTGTAGCTCAACAAATTGTCACAATTTGCAAAGCTTGACCAAATCTTTTACAGCACTGTAATTGTTTATTATATGAAATGGAGCTAAATGAAATTGGCATCACTGAAATAATATGTACATAATAAAGCAGCTGAAATTGTAATGTCCAGAAGAAACTCTACAGCACCACTAGAACTTATTTACAGAAATGAATATAGATGCCAAGTCATAATTATGAATCTATAATCTCCTGGGTTAAAGAAATCACAGTTAAAAAAAATAAGAAAATTCAAATTCAAAACCACTCAATACTGTCAGTGCAACATCAGACCTGCTGAGAAGGCCAAAAGTAGATAAGTTAGGCTGTCACACAAACAAGAACACAAGTTACAACATCCTAAAATATCACACCATTTTTCAAAGGTTCCTCAAGTAAACAGTACTGCAACTGAAACACCATAATTTGTTATAATAATGTTCAAACCAAGGCATATAATGGGAAAATAAGCCACTGACACACTAACAAATGCCATCTTTACTTGGGAAAAATCAGACAAATTCAGGCTAAATGAGCTAAATAAATTAAAACAGTGTAAACGATATTATCATTAGCTGCTCTTACAGTTTTGTGCTCGTCATCAATGGAATCTGTACTTTCGTGCGGGCTTGAGATTGACATAAGTCTTCTTCATGTCCTCTGTCTCGTTCTTCTTCACAAGTTGATAACGCTCTCCTTTTGTGGTTACCACCTGGTTGCTATGATACCGAACTAACTTCTTTGGAGCCTGCAAAACAAAACAAGAATACTACATCACAAGGCACAAGTTTTATTGCATGAAACAGATTAGATGTGAAAGTGAAGTGGAGTTGGAGGCTTACATCTTTGGGGGCAACGGGCCGGTGGGTTTTGTTATCTTCCTCTCTGTCCACTAGCATGTACCTATTGAGATAAAACACAGTCATAAGCATCGGGGAAAAATGAGCAAAGATAGTTCTGCTGAGCACGATACTTGCAATCTTACTTACTTCTCAAGGATGCTCTCCTTAAGTTTCTGGTCTGCCACTGAGGAAATATTCTTCCCATGGTTTACCTGAGCAACAGCACACCATCAACTCAGAGTGTTGCCACCCACAAAGTAGATAGATAGATACTTTATTGATCCTTTGCAGGAAATTATTTTGTTAGCGCAGCAACAACAAACACCCTGGCAACCCCACAAGGCAATCAACACTCACGGCACATGGCAATAAATAAAAAATATGAAATATAGAAACTAAAACCAAACAAAATAAGAATATAAATCAGTGTGAACAACAAGCAGAACTATAAATAATAAATACCCAGTGTGCAAGTTATGAAATGTGCAAAACCAAAATACCAAATGTGCACAGCTAGTGTATGTGCAAAAACAGACTGAGAACAGAAAAAGATTTAGAAGTTCAGGCAGTGGCAGAGATCAAACACTGTTTTTCTGTGTAACAGCGACTCACATTAAGAGGACTGGGGCTGAGCTGGACATCACCCTCTATGATAAGGCGCACAGCTTCCTCCATGTCTCCTTTGGCAATAGACAGAGCGCTACGAGCCTCAGACAGGCTACACTTAGGAAACATCTCCAGTAGGTGCTGCTCCTGAGCCTCCCACTCAGACACTGGTAGCTGAACATATACACATGCATCATTTAAACTGATGTAACTATATCAACATTAGGACATGGAAGTAGGAAAATTCAAATCTATCAAGAGAAAGATGTGTCGTGAAATGATAACCTTGGCAGTGGCGCCCTCTGTCTGTGTTGTAAGGCACTGCATTTCTCTTCCTGGTGGAGGCTCACTGGTCAGGGTGGTCAGTTTCACAGAAATCTCTTCTGTTCTTGCCTTTTGCACATCATTTTCTTCATCAGCTAAAAAAAAAAAAAAAATCAACATTATCACACTGTACTAAACATGTTAGGTTGATAATCTCCATGGAAATCAAGTGTCACTCATTTGGCAACATTATGAAACATTATGAGGCTTAGATTTTAGACAAAATAATAATAAAATGTACTACCTGAATTCCGAGCAGTGGCTAGTTTTGAAGCCAGACTGAACATCATTTCACAGACTTTGACACTGCAAAATTAAGAACAATCAATACACTGGAGCAGCAAAACACTTGCTAGATACCAGTCAGAACAGAGAAAATAAGTGACCGTTTGCTGACCTATCAATTTCGGCAAAGCCAGGTATGTAAGCTTCAAGCATCTCTGCAAAGACTTCCACATCAAAGTTCTCCTCGACACCTTGCTGGGAGCCGAGATCCTCCAGGACTCCAGTGATGTAAGAAAGAAGAACATCATCCAATGTGCTGCATTGCATGGGAGGAAAAGAAATTACTGCAACTTTAACTGAGCAACAACTTGTTTAAGTGTGACATAAAACTGGTGAATGGTTTACCTAAGATCTGCATCAGGAATATAGGTCTGAATGAATTCGTGCAGCGCACTGTGGATGATTTTGTGGAGGTCCATTGCGTGTTCCTGGTGAGGAAACACGCAGTCAAGTCAATGCAGATCCTTAAATAACCACAGCAAACAGCTGGCATCCATGCTCCAAGTATGGTCTGCTCAGACTTAAATGGAAATGTTACAAAACCCTTCATTACGAAAGCTTGGTTGTGAAAGCTTTACATCAGCAGCATCTTAGGACGTGAGTTGTCAGCACTGACCTACATCAACTTCATCAAGATCTCAAGTGTTAGCCGATATGCAACGATCACCGACAATAAAAAGCAGCTACTTCACGTATTCTCTACACAAAGCAATTTGCTGACCTATGGTGCTAATAACAATTTGGCTACACCCTCGTGTGCACCAAAATAATGTCTCCTTCTTGTGTTAGCCCTGTTTGCACGGCAGCTACCGGATATTAGTTATCAGCTAATGGTTAATTACTAGCATTACGGCTCCTCGTATGCATATGCATCTTTCACGCACTGTCCTATTTTCTCAACATTGACATTCATGAAGAACAAGGTCACCTCAAAACCCTGCAAGTGAAATGAATAACAGAACACTGTTAGCAAACTAGCGCTAGCCAAATGGGTTTCTGTGGTTAGCTAACAAATACAAGCAAGCTAGCAGTTAACCAGCCAAACCAGAATCGGTTATTTGAAACTGGGGCGACTTTTAATGGAATCAGACTTACTGTAGCAAAAATTATGGAGACATGAAGCAGAAAGCTTCCATCCAGACCTGTAAGGGAAAGGCTGGAGAGAGGAGTGTTTACACAGGCTTTCTGTCGGCGATGCTCGTTAACCCGCACGATTCAAAACACGGCACGTCATTTCCTCTGAAGGTAAACAACGGGTTTATAAAGCTGTGTTTTTGAAGGTCGACCGAGTTTCTTTTTAATAAAAAGTTCTGCATTGATATATTTTTTTATTTGAAAAAAAAAAAAAAAACCCTGAAAAAATACATTTTGTTTCAAATATTAGTCGCACTCATATACTGTATATTTACTCACGTGACTGAATGGGTTTATACAGAGTCGATGGTCGCAGTTCACTAAAGAAACCCAAAATACACAACCAATCAAACCCATTTGAAAACAACTGTCACAAAACATATGTAAAATACAACTGAACACATATAGCAAGCAAAACATAAAGGTAGATCAGGTATTCTCTGAGCAAGCATAATATCCCCAGACCATAACTCTCCTGTGTTTGACAGTGGGAGTGAGACAAGTGTTTTTAGTTAGGCTACCATAAAGTCTGAAACATATGTAATCAGAGTTAAACATGTATAATAAGCTGTACCTTTTGTACATAGTCTTTGTGTTCATATTTGGAAAACCACTGGTTTTACAGGTTGACCCTAAACGTTTGACTGGTAGTGTATGTATTAAAAAAGTGACAAAATACATACATACTGAGATTTAACATTAAAGCAGAGCTGAAATGTTGAGTTGAATAAATGTTTGTTATCATTTAACTATCATTTACTTCTCTAGCTAAGAAAAAAAACAGCCAAAACTGTCTTGTTTCTCCTTTAAAGTGATGGTTTAATATTTTTCTCAGGTGTTCAAAAGCTGTTCATGTCCATAACAGCTTTTTGCAAAATGTTTAATTATATTTTCCATTTTCCAACTGTCATCAAACATTTTTTCCTCTAAGAGATCACATGTTCAACTGGAAACCCAGGTATTTGCAATTAATTATTCAAACATTTTGCCTCCTTGATAAATTTCTGTGTGACCCATCTTTATTTCCTGACTCAGTGTCTGAACACTGGTCCAGCCTGTGTTACGTTGGTAAATAGTCTACTCTCACTTGGACATTATCTTATATCTTTTGCCAGATCCATACATAGTTGATGATCAAGGTGTTATCTGAGGCAACATCAATGATGTCATCAGATCCTGCTCTCAGTTACAGCCGCCTGTGTTGGTATTATAGCAGATATGTACCTGTAAATCATTAATGCCCATTCAATTGTTTCCTTGCTGCCTTGGCAGTATCTCTTGCCGGCTGTAGTATTTCATCGGGAAATATGGTACACGCTACTGATAAAACAAGCAAGGACAATTCTCAACTTGGCTGAACTCTGTTTCAACTCTGAGCTCATGGCTAGACAGATGGGGCTGAGGTATCAGGGGAGAGCATGTAAAATCTCCAGTAAAGAACAGCATCTTGTTTTTCTACTTGTTTGTTCACAGCTTAAACTGAGAACAGCCTGCAAGCCATTTAACGCATATCAATACACTTGCACGCATTGAAGAGCATAAATATTTAGCAATATTATGTTCACACTTGTTTTTATATTGCACAGACCTATGCCTCAGGGCGGCCTTTACTTAATTTAACATACAAAACAACACCCTTAGTGTCACATTTAGCTTCAAACAGAAATGTATCATCCCCAAACTACCCAGGGTCTTATATATTGTCATGTTTTATTATCTTCTTCAGTTCAGACTTCAGTTGTTAAATTAACTCATGCTGACAGACACTAAAACTAAAACTAAAACTGGAGTTTTACTTTTTAAAGCAGAAGGTGTCTGACACTGGGTGGCAGCATTGAGTTATTAGTGACAACAAGGCCTCACTTTTTAAAGATGGTACTCTCCTGAGACCTTCCAGCAGAAAAAAGCAAAACAAAAGCAAATTAAAAAATATATTTGATATCAGATCCAAGACATACTGAGATGCAGTTATTTTTATTTAATATGAAACTAATAATTTGGTTGCATACAATTTAAATCACACAATTGGAAAGAAGTAAAATTCTTGAATTTAATTTGTTGCCACTGGCAATAAAATATTGTTGTTAATGTTCCAGTGGAAGTTTGTTCAGTTTGACTTAATCTGGGAACAACAACTCACATTGCTGTAGTAATTATGTGTGTGAATGTGTGTGATTTGGTTTCATAAACATACTTTTGTTCCTCTTGTGATTAAACAGTACTTTATGACTACAAGCTTTTGTGAAAGAGGGTCAGATGTGTGCTCTGATTGTACTGGTAAAACTAAATCCTAACTATAAGCATAATGATGTATTTCAGTTGTTTAAATAAAACAAATAACAAACAGAGGAATTTGTCTTTTTAATGATAATGGTTGAAATATTCCTTTGGACAGTTTATTTCATGCTATTGTTGACATCTGCTTAAACAACATCACAACAAACAAATATCTGACTACATAAGAAATACAGACACACACACAATCAGTCAAATTAATGTATACAAATGTGTTATATTGTCAATAATCACACACTTTTAGCCTCAAGCTGAGGACACGAGGGAGACATGAGCAGGTTGAATGCTTAAGTTAGGTGTGGTGTGGTAAAACCATATCACTGTGATTTGTTTTGCGCATGTATGTGTCAGAAAGATAATAGATAATTCAATACAACTTTTATAAAATGTATTTGTGCAAGTTTAAAATTACCTGCAGGACATACATAAAGACACATTTACTTGGAAATTAAGGTGGTTCTTTTACTTTTGGACATAATGATAAAAAGCACTAAGATTTTAATTAAAAGTGTACGAAATCATTTAAAGAATTATACATTACACATTGATGTAAGTGGATGACAAACCTTAATATGTGCTAATGGTATGTTTATACGTTTCTGTTCCTGTATGCCGGGACACAATCAAGCATGTCATGCAACAATGTCGAGGCAAGGCACATAATGTGGATATTGTACTGGTGGCACAGATTTCCATTTTCACACAGACAATGGGAACTGGGGGTTGGCTGAGGCGATGTCTGAGAGAAAAAAAAATAATTTTACAATTCTCATTAGACTCACCAAAACACTGAATGATTTACTGCCAAATTAATTACCCTTTACCCAACTTTAGACAATAATGCTCGGAGCTGTCTGTCGGAACAGTATTCTTCTATTAACGTTCGATTTGCAGTTCAGCCAGAGTGACTTCATATTTAGATTTTATTGTATTTTCTCAGTGAATGCGTAGCATCGCATCCACAATAGAAAGGCGCAGAATTATTTGATATTTTCAGTTGAATCACCTGTGCAGCAGAGATGGGATCAGCACATTCATTTGACAGAGAATTTGTTAAAAAAAATTTAAACACTTAACATTACTGTTCCAAAGCTTTACAAAAGGTGCATTTACAGAGTGAATTCAAGCACAGTGCAGTTTAATTAATTGAAACTTTTAGAATATAAAGCCTCCTCCACAATCATAACCTATCTTTAATCAAATCTGAGGCTTAGTAATCATTTCACCTCTCTCTGCTTGGTTTTGAAGGTCATGTGATTAAAAGTGTGCAGGTTTTTTACAAAAGTACAGTATTAACAACGCTTGTGAAATCCAAGTTGGCATATGCTTTTAATTAAATTTTACCTTTACACTTTTCTCTTTATTAAAATCTGCCCAGTTAGTGACTTGAAAGGACTTGGAGCATGAGCATGAGATTAGCTGGCTTGTTGTCCGAGGGCGAGACCGACCTGATCCAGATCCGGGCCACCTGTGTGGCCTCGCCTGCCCTCCAGTCTGCCTCCTGTCCCGTATCCAGGAAATGGTCACCAGGCAGCCCACTGGCACTTTTTCCATCCCCTTCAACTTTCCCAACCGGCCTCAAGATATGCAAGAGTTGTCTTATATTATTTTTTATATTTGTCTCTAAATCATATTTGTACACAGAAGATAAACCTATGAAAGTGAATAACTTACGTAAAGTTTTCTTGAGCCACAACAAATGGGCGCAATAAGCAGAGCGATTCAAAACACAACTAGCTTAGGTTCATCTCAGTAAATGAATTGGTCTCTCTTGTCTTAGTCTGTGTGTCTCTGTTGAGCAGTCGATAGGTTAACCTGCCTGTGGCATCCATCTTGTGTGGCCCCCCTCGCATTACCATTGATCTGAGGGAAATAAAGAGCACACGTGTTATTATATACAGCCCAGAAAAACACCCTCTCACAGTGATGGAGTGAACAGGCCAAATGTGTGAAATATTGCCCCTCCGACATATTCTGTCTTCCTGTCAATAGTGCAGCCTTTGCCCATAACCTGGATCAATAGGGACTTATCTTTCCATGATAACACATAACGATGTTGTCTGTTGTCTTTTTCTGATATTGAAGTTCTAATTCTACCCCGCCACCTTTTTAAATCATCCATGCTGATATGTATATTTGGATGCTCCTATTTCACATTTTCCTTGTTTTTTTCTTGTTGTTTTTTTCCCCTAGCAAAATAAAATTGGCGTGGGCCCGCTAGTCTGAGACATGGCAGTTACAAATTTACATGTTGGTTTTCTGGACGTTTCTCTGAAGCTTTTGGGGGTCTCTCATGTGTGAGACTGCTCAGCGGAGAGAAGACACCCCTCTGCAAAAACATCTGTTGTGGAAATGGCTGTCAGACTTCCTTTTGTGGGCTCCGTCTCTTCTTTGCACAGAGATTGTCATTTGTTTTGATCATTTACGTGGGTGAAAGAATAATAATAAAAAATCTGGAGAAAGTACTGATGCAGTTGCACTATCTACAGGAGGCTGTGCTTATTTTTTTTTAACAGAAAGGAAGATTTCTCTCAGTTTTAGTGGCATTGGGATCTGCACGTTGATGCATGTCGTGTAGCTGTGTTTTTACTAGAATGCACCGTGAGCGATATGACAAAGTAAAGTTTTTAGAAATATTTTGCAATTAACCATTTCAGTAAGCATACATTCTGTGTGCATTAGTGTTATCAACTAACTGCCTAAAGACGATAACAAAAAATAATAATTTTCAATTATTCGTGATGCGATGATTGTTATCATGTATGGAGGAAGTCACTGGAGAAAATAAAATTGGCTTTGTCTTATATTGTTTCAAATGATTTAATTGTGAAAAAAAGAAATTCCTCTTAGTGTAAAGAAAAACTGTAGTTGTATTCTTTGCCAGGTTTGTATGGTGTAAATAAACCAGACAATATAATGTATTTAAATGGCGTTAACAAGAATAATGCAGTTCATAGGACAGCAAAGGAAGGTATAAAAGGCTCCTGTCTTTGTCCTGGAAATTTATTGTCACCCAAAGCTTTGCAATGCCACTGTTTTTTTCATGTTGGCCCAGGGTGTGGTGACGCTACTGTTCTCCGCCTACACAGGAAGTGTTTTCAGAGCACCTGTCTGGTAGTGCCACAAGGCATATCACCTCTCTGTACTCTGCAGGTTAGCTGCCATTTATCTCAGTCAAACTGCTGTTTCGGGTAATTCATTTTTTTTCCCCACCGTTCAACAGCACTATCCACTCACAAGGAGAATAAATTCATTCCAAAATCATTCATTACTTTGTATAAAATTATGAGGATTGTTTTCACACAAGCAAAGTCAACTGATATTTCCATACTTGGATGTTTTTCAGTGTTTTAGGAACAGCTGCAAAATCACTGTTAAATCATTTGAGACAATTAAGGAATCAGCGTATTGACGTATTGACTTATTTTGAAGTAAAAAGTGAAAGCAATTAACAATTAACTTTAACTTTGTTGAATGATAAAAAAAATAAATGAATAGACCTAGTTCCTGTGAGCCCCTCGACCCTTTTCTCTTGCTTTCAAGAATGGCATCAATACTCCATAATGTTAGATGTGAAGTATTTAACACCAGAATATAACATGAATTACAGTTGTATATTAACCCTGGTGTTGTCTCAGTAATGTGTCTAAATGTTGAAACCATTTCCAGTGTTGATTTCTTCATATAAAGTAAAATAAAACCAGAGCTTTGTGATCAGATAAAACAAATTCTACATAAAACAATCCAAGTATTTTGTCTGTGACCTGCTTTCAAACGATGTAAAATACATCTACATTGAAATGATTCCCTGTGTGAATTAATAGGATGCCTGTTTGTGATTGTATGATTTTCCTGCAGAACAGGTGAATGTTTGAGCAGAGTGACACCTCATAAACTAGCTGATAACCTGTTCCTGTGTTTTCTTATCTGTCTTCCAGACAATCCCTGGTCCCTGAGCACGTTGTCGTTTCCCCTCAGGCCCATTATCAGATCCCCTCTGTAGGCTCCCAGCAGCTGCAGTTATTGTGGAAGACTCGACTTTATAGCCCCATGATGTCTGTGACAACGCCAGTTTTTATGAGTGAGTATGTGTTGTCTTCTGCTTGTTGGCGTGGTAGTTCACCTTTTTTTGTTTTGTTTTCACTAAAAAAGGTTTCCCCTGATTGTTTTCATTTTTATCAAATAAAAAAAACCAACCTTTTAATACAATAACATTTTGAATGAATAGTATTTTTTTATTGAAGTTGATCAAACAACATCTGAAAAGTATTAATAATATCTTAAAAATACAAGCCAACAACATGCCGACTGAAAGTGTCGAATTTCATGTCAGTATTACTATTATGCTATTTCCACATGCTATATCATTAAGCATCTTTTCCAATCATGTTTCAGCACTGATCAGTCCCCCACTATCTGTGGGAAGTGTGTTATCTCCCTCTGCCATTCATGTACACATTTATTGGTTTCCAAGTCTCTGGGATCAATCTTTTGGCCACCAGAGGAGCATAACTAATGGCAACATTAGAATGGCTTTGTGAGAGGGACTGGCCGGATGCGGGTTAACCAAGCAGGAAATAATCTAGGATTTTATATCCTGCATGAATGGCCATAGGATATGCTGAGAATAAATTAATCCCCCCAAAAAATGTTAGCAGTGAGGTTATCTTTTAAATGAAACAGTTTCAGAGGGGCAGGTGGGTTTGTTTGTTGAGTTTTTTTCCAGAGGGAGGGTGTTTGCTCCCTACATGCACACATGTGGAATTTCTTGGAAGATAATGATCGTCATCCTAATGCTCAGCCAGGGTCAGACTGTCTATTCTGCCTCCGACCGCAGGTCTAGACGCTCTTCCTCTGGAAAACCTTTTCCCCCTTTCCTTTTAAAGGCCCGCTTCTATTTTCCTGTTGTGCCCAAACAAGGATTTTATAAAACGGGTGACATCGCCACACAAGCTGTCTGTTGAATCCCCCTTAATTAAAGTGACGTTTAAAGCCTTCCTCAGACACTAATAAACCCCCTCTCCATTAAGATCCTCCTAATTACTGTGTGCAAAGGAAAGGGGGACACACACAGACAGACAGTGTGGAGGTAAGCCTGCTGGCATTTGGCCCCATAAGCTGAGTGCTACACAAAAGAAAATGTCCCCTGGGTTACCCATCCTACCAGAGAGATTCCTTTTTTCAGCCTCACTCCTCCTCTTCTGTTTTCTTCTTATGAATGAAAGTATATGACATGTGGGGCTGAGTGTCCATTCATGGAGCTGCAGGAATGTGTGAATAAGGGCTCTGAATGAGGCATGAATCACAGCCACCTGATTAGTCATTAAGCAGTCTTTTGACATTACCATTGTTTAAATTTGCATGGTAGAAGTGAGAGCGCTGTCATATATAAACACTCATTCACTCAAGTGAGGCTGATTAGAAAAGATGATCAGCATAAACTGCAGGGATCTTCTCAGACAGCAACAGTCAAGCATTTTCTGTTAGAGCTTTAGCATTAGCAGACAAAAACAAAACAACAAAATAGAAAGTTTGGGTGGAAATTACTGTTGTGTTGATCCAAAATGGCTTCATAGTGAACAGAAATGCATGTGGGCAGCAGCTGTCCCCGCAGTCTGAGTACAGAGTCACAACAGCTTCGTGGTACAGGCAAACCAAGAAAGGTTAAATGTGTTTGGTTCATGTCCTGGTCTGCAGATTAATGACATTAACGAAGTTTCCATTATTCGTGCAACTGGGGGAGACAAGGGCGTCCATGCGGAAAGCCACATGACCGAGGCAGAGATAAGAGAAAATGAAATACGTCTTCGTGGAGACAGGAGGGGCCAGGAAGTGCCACTCCAAATTAGCCGCAGGCCCAGTTTGTTGTTACTTCATTAACCCAACAGCCCCGGGAAAAATAAAAAGCCGGGTCACAACCTTTAGCAACAGGGAGGCCTGAAATTTGCAAAAAGAGGTTCCTTCAAACTTTGACTGGATGCAGCTACTAATACAGTACAGACAAGAAAGTGTGTAAGAGAAACCATCTCACCATTGTTACATTTATTTGTTTCATCACAAACAAACTCATTAGCAGGTTGGCTTAATTTTAAGTTCATTCAGTTACTTCCTGTGCCATGATGTGTTGACAAAAACACAACACTACCTCATTGTCATTTTAGCAATTTAAACCATTTTGCTGTTAAACTTTTGTTAGTTTTTGACGTTTAATGGAACAATTAATTAATCTGTAAAACGTCTTGGGTCAGATCTGATAACATGTGTGTCATTAACTGTCAGCCAATCAACTTTTAGAACACAAAAACACTATCCCCGAAGGAAGGATACACAATATTACATCAAACTATTCAACACTAGACAGCCACATCAATAATATAAAGTCATTATCAGCTGTTGTACAAATGAGAATAAAATAGCATATTACTGGATCATCAATATTAGATAATGTGCATTGTGCTGTGTTTGCTGCTCTTTAACATTTGGTGGTGTACTTCAAAACAGAGCCCAGTTGTATAATGCCGTCCTTGTTGTTGTAACACGAGCTGAGCAGTGGTTCTTTATTTGCAGGCAGTGACTTTATTAGAGTCTATGGTTACAGACCCTTGGAAGGAGGGCTATTGTATTCTCACCCCTTCTCTGGCAAACATACCTCTGCTGCTCTCTTCCTTTGTACACTGCTCATAACAAACAGACCCCGATGAGGTTAGAAATGTGAAGCGATCGCTATTAATTTGACTTATTTTTAAGTTACATTTTTATTGATAGTCAAGACTTTAAAATTTGGCATTATGAATCTTAAAAATGTATCATCTGTAATCTGTATATCCAATAGAGTTTTTTTTTTTACTTAAATTGGCTTAAGTCAGCTAAATTATTCCCACTTTTTTGGTAGTTCTCTCTCTCTCTCTCTCTCTCTCTCTCTCTCACACACACACACACACACACACACACACCTACTCAGCAACATGGATCAGCAGCAGCTGACTTGGCTAGAAACTCTGTGGCACAGGTAGACAGAAACAGGGTCCAGCGAGTATCTACTGAGGCTGCAGACACATCTGCCTGCTTGATTTCACCTGGTAACTGAGCATGTAGTATTTACTTCTCGGCTGAAATGCAATCAGGGGCTGGTAGCTGGCAAGGAAGCAATGAGCCTGTGATTAGGAGCAGTTTTCCCCCCTTTCAAGAAGTACGGCAGAGTTCGAGTTAAAGAAGTGGAATAATAATAAAAAAAAGCAGTAGTTTGGTGTCTCACCCCAAACTGCAAGCAAGTTTTGTCAATCTTGGCAGAGCACTAAAAAGATAAACATAGTCCTGTCTGCTATTAAACTGAATATTTTTAGTAAAGCAATCATTATAATAAACTTCAAAGACAAACAACAAACACAGAACAGTTTCCGCAGGAGTTTCAAATGCATCATTATCAGCCATTTCACTGCTGACGACAAGAGCTTTGTGAATTCCTGATGATAAACGTAATAGTGACACTGCTGAGGGTCCTACGGTAGAGCGCTCCCTGTACGCATATAAACATTTTACATCCTCGAGACAAGAGTCACCTCTCTAATCTGGCTGAAGAAGTGTGTGGAGAGGCCCTTTATCCCACCCTGCTCTAACCGGTTGCTCACAGAAGAGCCATTTACCTCCACTAATGGGGAGTGAGTCTTTCACCGGGGCCTGTTTGCCTCTCAACCTTCTGAAAGAAACTTCACCAGAGAGGAGACATTAAGAAAACCAGTTAATCTGCAGCAGTCTGTCTGTGTCTGCCTGGGGAATGGACTCAGCTCCTTGGTGCTTTTTCAAGAGGCTTCTCTCTGCAGCAACTCGAGAAGTGTTAGATCAGCACTTTTTTTAGTTGCCCTGATGAAGACACAGCAGTTAAACAAATAAGTGGTTCGCCTTTTTGCTGATTGATTCCATTTGAAAGCTGGAAATAGCTGTTGATTTAATTCATGAACCTCACAATGTACTATATTGTACATTACCTTTTCACTCACATGTCTTAAATAAGCTTTTTAGATACTTTTTAAGTACTTCAGTCAGGTACTACAGTCATGGTAGAAAACACACCGTGTGATAAAAATAAATCAGCACTGGTTTTGTTCTGGTGACAGCGAAAGAAGAAATATTCACCAAGTTGTTATAATTGATCTTCATGAATGTGCGAAACACGTTTTGCAAGAACACATGTCAACACAACAAGAAACCTGTGAATTGGGTGTGAATTATTTCTCTATTTCCTCTGTGCTGTTTCATCTCACTATAGCCCACAGACAGAGAAAAATGTTGATTTTAGAGCACTGGTTTACTATCGGTCTAAATCAGGCAATAAAGCTTCACTCACTCTAAAATAAAACCTTAAAAAAGAGTTGTACCAGGAGGAACAGGAGCCCTACCACAATCACAACCAAGTCACTGTTACTTACCTTTGTTTGTGTCTGTGGGGGTTGTTAACCCTAAGACACTCAGTCTTTACTGACCATTTATGGAGCAATCCTACTGTGGCAGGAGTGCTAGACCAAGGTCATTAGTGTGAGTGACCTGTTGTTAAAGATGGGACAAATAAACACAGGAGGAACTCTGGAGAATGGGGCTAATCTGGTAGGTAGCCACAATGGCAGGTAGCTGGCAGGTTAGCTGCAAACACATTGTGCAGGAGGTAAGAAAAAACTGTTTCAGTGAGTTTTTGCAGCAGAGAGAAAGCACAATGAGAAACTACAAACAACACAACACATGCATGTAAAGGCTGAGACACCAGAGCGCCCACAGAAACATTCATATAAAATACACCCCCCCCCACATACACAGTCCGTACGACAGATGCCGTATGGACTGTTGTATCCTCAGCAGTAAAGGAGGGCCCTGAGGGTGTCTGCTGTCAGACAGTACACCAGGGATCATCTGTGACACAGTGACACCGATCCCCTCATGTCACACACAATGCGATCCTAACACCACTGTTTGTGTAAGTGTGTGAATGTGTGTGTGTGGAGGGGGGGGTTCATCATGTCAAATACACCACAGCACATTTATTCATGCTTTGTCCACCTTCATGGATTTTCAGAGAGCAACACATGACACCGCTACACCAATATCCTATTTTTCCTTTGCCTAAAAAAAGAAGGTAGTGAAATATACATGTATTTAAAAAATGTTTTGTTTGTGTAATTTGCAGAGCTTCATACTATCTGGTTGATGTCTGTGCAAACACAGGGAGCGCTGGGAGGTGCTGGGAGTTGTACTGCTCATGTTTGGCCAGTTGAGGCCATGCTTTCCTCAGAGTGAGCAGAGTGTGTTTTCAGCCTCAACATGTTCTGCCACTCTGGCCCACTTCTGTCCTCACAATGAAACTGTATATATGGGTCATGCAAAAAGGAGCATTTTCCTAATCATCCTTCAATCCATAATCTTTGGGCAGCAGTAAAAAGAAGATAAGTTTAAGTAATATATTCAAGTTCTGTACTCTTGATTTGAGTATTACCATTACATAGATCCTCTTTAATGCTGTGTACTTTTTTATTTATTAATTTTGTAGTTGGCATTTACTTTGTAGAATATTGTTTTACCTGCAGGGATATTCTCATGTAGGTTCAGACAAACAGAAGCTTTACAATACTTACTGCAGTCATTTATGATTAATAATCTTTCTTCTTCAGAATGTATAATTTGACTTACATTTCAAAATTATCTTTATAGTTTTACTTAAATGGAGAGTTGGGAACTTGGAGAGTTTCTATCATTATGTTGGTAATTTGAAGCGAGACTCTTATAATAAATAGGAAGCTGTATAAGAAAGTTTATGACTTTAAATTTGAAATTCTTTTATTTTTGAATCACTGACAACCATTTACGTATACAAAAATACAAAATGTGACTGGATTTTCACATCTCCAGACACAGAAAAAATTAACCTCATCTTCAACTTCACAGGTTTACACTACAAACATGAAACAGGTAAATATAAACACATAATATATTAGACTATACCTAAACTCTGGACACTGAGTGTGGTTTCTCCCTCTCATCCAGTAGCGATGGACTGATGCTGGTCAGTCTCTCTCCACTGAAAACCACCATGAGGCTGTCAAATAAGTGAAGCTAGAGAGATGTGTGGCCTGTGAAAGGGATATGCTCATCCTGCTAGTGTGCGCAGAGACGCTCCTTTGTTTCCTAGCATGTCTCACATACTTTCAGAGGCCAGATAAGCCCCAGCAGCATGAAACACTGCTTTATGTTTGGCCCCTGTAACGTCCCAGTGAGGGCAGAGTGGACTCAGAGGAGAGACCAGCCAGTGAGCAGGTAATATGTCCTCAGTGTCACACCTTATTAAAGGGCCAGAAATATATAAAAGAAACCTGGCTATGGTGGCTTGAATTATTAAAGCAGTAGTTTGAAAATATACCAATAACCAAACCTAGTTGAAATTTTCATTTTTTGAGCTCTCTCTGTTTTTCTGCCATTTACTGTCCTTTCTAAGGAGACCTGGTGAGCTGGGACGGTGAAAAGCAAGAAGGGGGGTTGGAGGGTAGGGAGGTGGGGGCTTGGCTGTTTCCTGAAATCGGATTAGCAGCTACTCTACACTTAGATTGCAGGGACTGGGGCTTTAGTTTAGCCCAGCTCAAGACCACCCAACAGGTAAACAGGTACATTTACAGCGGAGCAAAAAGAAAAGTGAATGGTAAGGGGATATAGGATAAAAAATGCTCATGAGAGATGGAAACAGAGAGTGAAATAAATACTACACTCGCTGAGAGACTGGTTTTTTAGTGGATTAAGGATTTTTTTAGTGATTAATCTGAAATTAATTCCAAAATGCGTTTGATGAAACAGTTGATAATTCAAAAATTGCAATAAAAAAAAAAAATACGGAAAGTGAAAAACGCCTTGCTTACTTCTGAAATGTATTCTAAACTACCAATTTGTGAACTTCCTCTTCTTGAACCGACTCTTTGGACCTCCACAAAAGACTCACATATCTCAACACCAGCCCTCCCCGCTCACCAAGATATCCAAACCTCACACTGTCATGCTGCTGCCACTGCATCCCACAGAAAACCTCCTGAAAATTAGTTTTTGGCAACCAGCTCGCAAACACACTCTCCTGTCTGCTGCAAGCCACCAAGGCTTTGTTAGGCAGGCCTGCTCTGAGCCCAGAGCCTTCAAGACCCCCATTATGCAGCAGGACTCAGCGGGGCAGAAAGAGCAGGAGTGTTTTCGCCAGTCATGTGGGCACACAGGCATTATACACTCTTCAGTGGCACTGTAGATATTTTGTGAGTCTTACAAACAGAGGGGAGGCCTGCAAAGGCTGCAAGAAGAAGTTTTGATAATTGGGAGTTATATAAGTTCCTAAATCCTCACAGGAGGATTTTAAGTTTTTTCCCCTCCTTTTCCCCTATTGTGTGTTTTGAAAAGCAGTGTGCGAAGGCCCCACTGCGAAGGTGACAAATCCTTTGACATAAATCATTGTGTAAAGGTTAAAGGAATACAGTCAAGTGCTCAGGAAGAAGAGCCTCTAATTGCCTGCTTTGCTCCAGCTTTGCCGAGCAGTGTTTTACAAATTAAACAACAGTCCTCACACATGCAGAGTATTTGTCCGCGTGTGCTTGCACCTCATGCACGTGTGTTTGTGTGTCTTTGTTTACATGTGCCTTTGTGTGTTTCCACTTACATCTTTTTCTAAAAAAAAATAAACTAAAGCTTGTTCAGAGCTTGTGTCAAGATCCACGGACGAGGATATCGGCTTCAACCGGGAGGCTAGAGCTTGAGTTTTTACTAATCAGTGATGGACAAACTCAGGGCTCCCTGCATCTCAAACATCACTGCTTCTGTCAGGGGCCCCGAGTGCAGAGCAAGTGGGCTGAGCAGCTCTGATCAGCAGTGTTGTGTTATTTTTTTTCCCCACTGAATCACACAGGGGAACATGTGTGTGTGTTTGAGATGCAGGGATGCATGGTGCTAACCCTCCCCTGAGTGGTAATGCATGAACTGTTAGCAAAAACATTGTTGCTGCTGCTGTTTCCTTCTATGTTAATAAGACCTGGATCGGGGTGGGGTACGGTGGGGTGCACAGATGTAATTCAAGGTTGACATCCCAAGATTCGTAATGCACCTTTAGTGACGGATATTATGCATTTGGCAGACCTTAGGCAAAAGTTCAATGTCAATACAGAGCACAGTCTGCAGTCACTCACAGATGATGATTTTGTACGAAACAGCTCGAATAAGTAATGACAAAATGATTTTAGATTATATGCTTCACATTATCATCAAATATTTTGTCTTGGAAATCAATTTCATTTCAAAAAATTAAGCATATTCGATAATATTTTGACACAGCGAGCCCGTGCAGCTCATTACAAACCTTCTGTATTTGTGATCTCTGTGTCTTTTATGCAGCATCTCAAGCTGTCAAGCCGCTCGCCTTCATGTCACTCAGCTATGTGATGTAGAGAGTAGAGTTTAGGGTGTGTAAATGTATTTATGAATGCATGATTTTGTGAAAGTGTGTACTTGGCTCTTTCCTCTTGCTGTCTAATAACTGGTAACCCCAGCTGTGAGTGTGTGTGTGTATTTGTCTGCCTGTGTAAAGCTGAGGCTCGCCGGGGCACTGAGGCGTAACTTGGCCCCAGTCAGGCCAGTGCGCAGAGGGCAGAGACCAAAAAGCCTCCAGCCGTGCTTTCTCTCTCCCTCTTTCTCTTTCAATCTTTCTCTCTTCCACTGGGATTTGGAAATAGGTAGCCTGGAAGATGTAACATGTATTTATTTTGTATACAACACTCTGGGATTTTTTTGACCTTTTGTAGATGCAGTATATTTTAATGACATCACAGTGTCAAACCCTGAGGATGGTTCAATAACAGAGTCCCAATACCAAAGCAATATTTCATAAACAGTGACTGTTTCTGTTACATCTTCTTAGTGGACAGAGGGATGTAAGTCTTCATCGTGAATCTCTGCTTCCTGCCACACAGGACCCTCCAGTAGGAAAACCAGCATGAGACCAGGGCCACTGGTTAAGCATTTTCATGCTGGATTTGAAATCAGATTATATATGGGTCTGCTCAATTGACTTAATGGATTTGAAGAGACTAGATCCTATTAATAAAGGAATAAAAGAGATGGAGGAAAGGAGAAAAAGGGTGACTTTGCCCTCGAGGCTGAGGCCCCACCAGTGGGACTCGAAGGCTAATCTGCCATGCAAATTAAATCCTGCCTCTATGCACTGGCCCCTCTAATGTCCTCCATTACACACCTTTTATTTGTTGTTGTCTGATATTGCAAACAGATATGGTTCCAGCAACAGTCAGGGACATCAGACTGGTATGGGAGTGATTACTGGGGAAGATGGAATTTGCATCCATTCTCATCCCAGCAAAGTGCTCTGTGCCTCGCAGGAACCAGCAATGGGAATATTTCAAGATGGTCTTCAGATTGGGACTGACACTCGTTTGGCGTCCGCTCTGGATGTTTTTTTTTCCCTCCTCCTAAAGAATCTACCTTCGTAAGTTCCAGGCAGGATTATGATGCAGTTGAGACTGAGAGGTTTAATCAGTGAGAGTGGCAGTATTTGGGCTGCAACAGAGCTTAACTCACCGTTTTCTCTTTTGTCTTAATGAGGTTGTACTTTGCTTCATTCCTCGGGAGTCTACCTCTCACACTCTGTTTCTGTCAGCCTGTCAAAAGTAGCTGTAAAAACACACATATGTCACATATGCTAATCCGATTTGCACTTAATCATGACAGGGATTATACTGTACATACAGTAGCCACAAAGCTGTGAAACTTTGCAGCGTTCTTTCAGTGTTTTCCAGCAGCAAAGTTCACCTTCCTGCGAGTCTGGAACTAGTTTGCAGGGTAGACAATTTCTCTGTGATTAGGAATTAAAGCCAAACAAGGCAAAGGGAAAAAAATCCTAAGAGCTCCTGCATAAGTAGCTTTCAAGGCTCCATGTTTCAGCTTTCTCTTAAAATAATCACCGCAAATGAGTAGATGAAATACTGGCTCAAGTATTTGTTTGTTTGTGCACAAGCCAGTTGGTGGGAAAGTCTGCTTTCTTTGCTGGAAGCAGCGTGAGTACAAGGAATTCACTTCATCTGTGTCAGGCAACAGTTGAGATGCAATATGAAAACAACTCAAGATCAGAAAAGAGAAAAAAACACTTATATCTAAATAAATACCCAAATCACTATAGAAGAGCAATTATTAAAACAGAAACAGTGACAAAACAATCTCTCAGGAGTAAATCACCTGCATATACATGTGTTAAATAATGTTTCATTAGTGTACAAAATATCAGTGCACCAAAAAAACTACTCGAGAACAATCCACGGTTCAAGAGTAAAAAGATCCATGCTCTCGTGATTTTTTCTTTAAGCTTGGTCAATATGAAATCATAACTTTACTTACACTCTGTTTCACATAAAGACCTCATATTTTCTACGGCATGATTAAAATAATGTTCTGCTCTTCCTATTGCCTCCTTTATCAGTGAAGGAGGAGCATTATTTCTGTCCAATCACAGCAGAGAAAAACACGACTAAAACTGAGCTTGAACGTTCTTAGCCTATTATCAGTGTTTGACTGTTTGACCAATCACTGCAAGAGAAACTGCTTCTGCAGGATAAACATAAACGAAATATGGAATATATCCTGTGTCTTTGATATCAACATCCTGCCAAATAAAAATGAATATCCACCTTTCAAACAAAGGTATGCCTGGGAGTGTGGACCTCATTTCAAGCACAATTAACTTGAAATGGAGTGCTGCAAGATCAATAGTCCCCAGTTGATCCAGAGGGAGCTGTCAGTCTATGGAAATGGCACACATATGGTAATATCCCCAGCTTAACAACAACTTAGAGGATTTACTGTTGCTGTTTTCAGACCCACATGAATAACAAACAGTGGGCCACCCCCTGGGAACCATTTTGTTTTATCCCAGCTTCAATTAATCTTTAAGGGGGAGGATACCATTTGGGGGAAATGGCAGGGGGGATATGAAGAAGGCGTTCGCAGCTACGAAAGGTATACAGCTAATTATGAAAATTACAAATCGACAATCTAGTCATGCAAATTCACTGATTTGTGTGTTCCACTGTTGTCTTCATCTAAGTAACTTTTCATCATCTCTTTTTTCCCCAACTGTCCCTCCATCACACACACAGACACAGAGATAAAGGGTGTTTGCACCTTCATTTTCTAATTGGAAGACTTTTGTCTCAGTGAGAGTTGCTATTGACAAGCACTCAAACAGGCAGGATTATATGAGTTCTTACACTGATCAGTGAGATGAGATCTCAGGAGATGTGTATGGATTTAACCTCCTGCCGACTGCACTTCTCTCTTCTTAGCCTTGGGCTAGAAACCTGTGGCACAAAGACTCTGAGAGAAGAAGTGTGAGTGAGGATCGGCGAGCATGGTAGTTATACGCTCCAGTGTGATGTCATTAAGTCAGATTCGTTTAGCGGAGTCAGGTGCGGACAGCCGTCACGTATAGACAACGCAGCGTCCCCTGAAAGAGGACTGGGACTCAGGTCAATTCAAAATTGATTTACCTCAACTCTGCGATTGATGAAGTCCGTTCAGGTTAAACTGCAGAGTTCTCGATTGGACGTGCACTTTGGGGAGGTGCCACTGGAATTGACTTCTGCGTGTCACCCTCAGCTCAAGCCAGGTGGGAAATTGAGTTACAAAGCACAGTGTGAGAGGGATAGATGACCTCTGTGACAGTTATACAGTCTGCGTCTGCCTTTCATAACTCCAGCTAAAGAAAGTCAGTTGATTGACCTGAACAGGAGACTAAGGTAAAAATCCATATTACTCTTTTCATACTCTTGTAATCTTGAAGCAGGTGGAGTCCTCTTGAGGGTAAGAAATGGCACCGTTCAAAACGTGGCGAAATGATGGGACAGTCAAAGATATGTTAAACACTCTCCTTTCACACTCAACAAGGCAACATGTAGGTAGAGACACGTGGCCGGCACAGAGGCAATTCCCCGTCCTGTTTTCCAGGGAGTGTGTTAAGCTAAATCCAAATTGCTACCATGATTTCGTCACTCTCCTCTGATGAAGGAGAAGTGATGTTGGTAAAGAAATGAATAAATGGAAAAAGCCCACCACAGCCCAGGGCTTGTGACTCTTCCTGACTCCAGCTTTTATCATGTAAATAAGGCGAATGGGACTGGGTGAGCAGGACAATTCCCCAGCCGCCACTTGGACCAAATGCAACTTCCCTGCGTTTTAGGCCTACAATGAAGAATGTATTTGGTAGCCTCAGTTTTAATTTAACCAGAGTGGCAGCTGAGGGGGCACCAAGGGACCTCATCTCATGACTGTTGCAATCACTCGGGTGCAAGGAGGGGAAACCTCAACCTGGCGCCTTACATTTCAATGTGTAAAATCTCCTCCACAGCTTCATCACACATTGTGTGCATGTGTGTGTGTGTGCTTATACAAGTGTTTCGTGTGTTGCAGCTGACTGTTGCACTCACTCTGTAACACCTCTTTGGTTTCCCAGGGAGGAAACACGCTTCTTGCTCCTCTCCAACATTTGATTCATTACGATCTGAAACAGCACATCAGTTCGCTTATTATGTCTTAAAAAATCCTCCCAGCGTCCCAAAGAGCAAGGGGGAAAAATCCACCAAAGAGGCACTGCCTTGAAATTGACAGCTGTTATTGTGCTGTGCCATCTGGTGCATTTGCCATGGAACAGAAAAGGGTTAATATTCTATGATGTGTGGTAGCAGTGGCACAGCCTCTTTTGCACAGCCAATGCAAAATACCGGGTGCCAGGAGTCTGTGCACCCGATGGAGAGAAAACCTCAACATTAGCATGGCACCATATCAACCAATGTGGCTAATTTAATGGGTCAAATACGGTTGGGAGGGTGCCAAAATAACAGCCGTACCAGCAGCATTTCTAACAGGGCGGAGAATCACAAAGGAAAGTTACAGCGTCGCTTTGCATTATACAGCTTTTAATCCTAATTTTCTGCAGATAAAAAATAGAAATCCCAGAAATTCCATTTTCCTTTTTTGTTAACCCTACATTAGGGAAATCCGTGTTTAGCTTGTGTGTCTTTTTGTTTCCCTGTACATTGTGTGCAAGTATGTGTTTTGCTGTGTTGGAGCTGTCAGTATTCATTGACCACAGATGTAAATGGAACTAAACAATGGGACGTGCGTGCTGCGGGTAGCGATCGCCCCTGGAGAGGACAGGGCCTGCTGAAATTAATAGGCCTCCCGTGGCTAAATAAGCAATGGCAAAATAAGCCTAAATGTCCCCCAATCGCATGACAGACAGGGCCCAAGAATCCGAACAGCAGGTAGTTATTATATGAATTGCTGGAGAGGGACATATTGCAGACCTAACATGCCACATCAAAACCATCACACTGCACTGGCTCTGAATCATTATGTGTGTGCTAATTTGCTGCACAGTGTTGCCTTCTATTTTTGCTTTTTGTGTGCCACTGTTTATAAATATAACACAACTTATTATAACTTATAAGCCTCGGTGTGAAGGGCAAAATCATTCTTTTTTTCCTGTTATATGAAAGTGATTATCATTAAATTTTTTGGAGGATTGAGAGAGAGGCAAATGATGAAATATCAAACATTAAAATAAAGTTTTTGGTTTTTTTTCTCCAGAAAATACCACATATGGGCACTCATCTGCCCAAAGCCCTAATGTTGAAAAAACACAGAAAAATATGGATAGAAATATGCTCCTTAGCTGGAAGACACACTTCTTTGAGCCATCGGCTCATTTCTAATTCTGAGTGCTGGTTCACAAAATGGTCCAACATTTAAAACGACTGGCAGGGGGTAAATTAGTGCTCCGAGATGAATTATCATACAATTAAGGACCCCAGAATGTGCCAAAACACAAAGCACACAATATGGAAGAAAGACCTACTTTCCCCCTAATTCATCAGAGACAGACCAGTGTCGCATCCTCTTTTAAAGGAACGTTCTAGCCCATTTACACTCCTGCTTGTTTTTGACACTGTGGTGCACTGTGTTAATAGATTTTTATACAAAACATGTCAGACTGATTTCCCTGCTTGTGTCCAGTGATTCAGATAGTGATGTTCATTATAAAGAGCCATTTCATTCTAATAAAGACACAGTAATTCACATGCATGTAATATGACCCACGGGTGCTTCAGTGTAATGTATCAGCTTTTCATTCATCATAACATGTGCTCCTTACGCTGTTGGTCTCTGTCTTTTCTCCTGGCTTCTGTGTGGTGATAAAGGTGGTCGTATTGGGGATCTGAGCTGCTTGGAGTGATGGGACTGCTGAGGTGGTCAATAATCTATTACCACACTCAGCCCCACACAGAGTGACAAATGTCTGTCAGAGAAATGGGCCCAGAGAGGTCAGAGCTGGGCTACTGACCTCAGCCCCCCTCAGCCACCACACACATAGAGCAGGCTGATGCAGACTACAGCAACATCCTCAGTTTGATTGCAGGTGTCTGCCTACGTATAGCATGCAGTATACTGTGTAGACACAGAATTACACCAAATGAGATGCACAAGTGAGATACTCACTGGGAGAAATAATCTGAAGTGCAATGTAAGTTTTCCTACAACAATAAGTAAATAATGAAATTAAGATTAAAATTAAAATTAAATCTTATGTTTTTACAGCAGTGCATAGTTGGCAGTACCCATGAATGAATGTCTGTGATGGCACATAGTACATATGGGGAGTGGGTTTTCAGGGAAACCCTGGTTGCAGAGGTTTAGTGGTCAGGCCTTTTGGGTTGCATTCATGTAAATCCTGGTAAATCATGTTTGTCCTGGTTCCAGAAACCTGAATGAACCCTCATACAAACCCTAAATCAGGCTTGATTTTTCTCCAAAAAATCTGTAGTATTGTGATCAGACATCTTATCTAAGTCATGTTTTGTGATGGAACAAACAAAAGAGTAAATAATATATGATCAACAAGTGGAAATTAAGGTCTCAGATTGACAGCTGTATTGTCCCACTTTATTTTACCAGTCAGTGATCAGATGGAGAAGCTTCATTCAACACAGAGAAACCAAACTGTGATTATTCTGTGACTATGTTGAGAAATATATTCTGCAGTGTTCATGTCCACACGACACGACAGATCTTAAAATGATGAACTCACTGGTAATTCTCTTCACAGTGAAATATGTAACAAACAACTAAAGGTGGACACAGTCATTCTGGCTATAAGTCATAAATGAAGCTGGGCTCTGCATCACAGTCTGTTTACATATATATGTATGTTCAGTAGGGTTGTGTTTTTATGCTTGTGTCCAGTGGTTTTCATAGCTCTGCTTCCTCCTGCACATTTGTACAGTGTATGTTTTGCTTGGTTTGGACTATGATGGTAAGTTTCCACATTATGGACAAAGAATTTTGTTTCCTATCATCTTGATGCAACTCCAACCATTTTAAGGTAAGGACCTGTGTGTAGGACTTTGTAAACTGAGGTGTTGGGAATTAAAGTGTTGCTGAGTAAACAAAAACTCCCACCCTCCCTTTGTGGAGTCACCCTGAGAAGAGTCAGGGGTCTTTTTGTATTGGCAGCCCTGCTTCCATGTTATAATGATAGAAATAGACGTAGACCATTTAAGTATTAAATCAATAGCAAATTAAATTTTTTAGCAGTGCAAGCTACACTCAGACTCACCTGTAATTAGCCTTGACAGACTCTTGCTACGCTGCTTTCATGTCACTTTGCTCCCGATACACATGCTGTTCAGACCTAGTCACAGGAGTTGCTGATAATAATTCATGCTTCCTGAAATAATATATTTTCTCTTGTTATTTTTTGGGGATTATCAACATATTTCATTAGCAAACCGTACTCCACATTTGTTCCTTGTGGGTGATGAGACATATATTTAAAACAGCACATAGGCACCTGAAGTAGTTGAAGTAGAAATGTATGAGTCTAACCTGGTGGTATGGGCTGGAAAATGGGCAGGGACCTGATTTAGATAAAAACACAATGACCCACAGGCACTCTTATAATAAATTGTGTGTCCTCCGAGCCTTTCGTTTTCCTCCAGCTTGCCACATTTGTCATCTTCATATGAATAAACAGGCCTATTTAATCTCTCTGTCCTTTCGTGGGATTTTGTGGCACATATACGCTAACAGCAGACTATGTGGTGCCTACAAACATGCTTGTTTTGTCCTGTTTCTATTGAATGGTTATCAACAGAATCTCCATTGCAAATGAACTGCAGAGAGATGCAGCAGCAATCTGTCATTCTCTGAATTTATGTGCAAACTTTGACAGTGTTTGGAATGAGCTCAGACCTCGCCACATGATCGGTGTGGCGGGATGTTTTCGTAACATAAAACCTCAGTAGCAGCTGTAGCTTAGGCTTAGAAAGGCCTTAAAGGTTCACCTGCGGCTATTAAGAGAAGCAGGAAGATGGTGGATGTGTTGACGCTGACCTGTCAGTCTCTCTGTGCTCACTTCTGCAACACATCTACTGTTGATCAAGTGGAAATTAACTGCACTTCAATGACATGCCATGCTGGAAATCTACACATTGGCTCTGCCTTTTTAATAGACTTACACCTCATTTGGCCTCTAAAGCCTGTGAAGCCTCCCTTGGGACGGCCTGAGGCAAAGACACACACACACTCACATACACAAATGCATGCACATACAGAAAGCCTGAGTAAGTGATGCCTATGCCAGAGGGATAGATTTAGAAGGATGTGAAGAGAGAAACAACAGAAAAAATGTAAATAAATGAATAAAAAAAAAACAGAGGAAGAGAAAGATTTCTTGTTGGGAAAAGATGGGAGAGAGTGTTGGAATGAAGAGAGGAAAAGGGACTGATCACAGAGACAGAAATGGAGACAGGGACAGACAAAGAGACAATGGTAGATAAAGGAGAAAAAAAAAGAATGAGCTTGTGCTGTTTATGTCAGACAAGAGCCACAAAGCCTGATTAGGCCATCTCTGCACAGTCAGGGAGGGAGAGAGGGCTGAACAATGTAGTCCGCTTCTCCTTCATAACAACAGACCTTCCTGTCTGACCCCCTAACCTCTGTCACTGGCAATACGTGTCACAGCCCCGACGACACCCCGTCAGACTCACCCCTCCCTGTCTCACTATCACCCACCGCCTTCCCTCCAAACTCAAGTCAGTCAGTCACTCCAACATTGTCAGCTGATGACCCTCAAATTATTCACTTTTCCAACAGCAGCAGTGATAACAGGAATCATACAAATGTATCTTTATTCATTTGCCTGTTGTACCATGTTGCTCAAAAGTACTGAGGTAAAGATGCAGAACTAAAAGGCTATGAAAAGTGAGGTTGTTGGTACTGCTACAAAATATCTGTTTGGGTTATCTGTAGTATCTGTGATGGTGCTAAATGTTATATTCATCAATGTTGTTGTGAGTATGTGCTTGTGTGTGTGTAGGGGGTGTGTGATTATGTCTGGGTGGTGGTCGGGTGGTTGGGTGAGGGTGGAGATGCTCATGGGCTCATTGATTGTTATAATTGTTTTTAAATGTAAAGCACTTTGAATTACAATTTCTGTTTGTATGAAACATGCTGTATAAATAAAGCTTGATTTGATTTGATTTGATTTAATAGTGTCCACACTGATACGAGGTGGATACTGTAGGAATGTGGAGAAAAATCAAACCTTTTTATAATTTCCAAATTGCGTTTACTTTTTATCCTGAAGTGATTCAGCACAATTAGCAGGTTATGTTAATTGATTGTGGTTAAAAGTGATTATATTGAGTGATTTTAAATCCTCTGTGTGTGAGGCAATAAACTCATTGGTTTAATAAAAATACAATGATGTGTTCTATTGAAATATTTTGTGACCTGGCTCGAGACTCCACCAGGAATGTCATTTGGATGCAGATACATATATTACCTACAATACGTACATTGCATTTTCAAATTAGTAATATATAAACACCATGTCTGTGCTGCAAGTCTTCCCCAGTCTAGAAGAAACCTCCACAGATACACATACCAGCGCTTGCTAATTTCCACGGGTTTGTTTTGTATTCATTCGGCACAGTTTGATGTAACTCTGGCAGATGGTTACAGCAGAGTTTAAAATCTGTTGCAAATTGGCATCCCTCTATCAGAAGTTAACAGTTAACAATTAAAGCACTTCTCCAGTTAAACTAGATCGAATTAGCTTTTGCCAATTTCCCCCCTCTCGTACCCCTAAAACATCCCATCTGCTGTGTTGGAGCTTGTGATAGTCAACTCCACGATGAAAAGAAGCTGCTGCAAAGATCTTTTTTCTTTCTTTTTTTTTTCCTCCACTGGCTGGTTTGAAGTCATCTTTTGTCTGGAGGTGGTGGTGGTGTGTGGGGGGGTGTATTGTCTACATATTAAGTGAGGTTCTGTAAGGGTTTCAGCAGCATCTTGACTCCCCTAAGCTGAGGAGCAGCTGAGGTTAAGTGGGCTCCTCGTTCATGGCACCCATCTTCTTCTTCACCATGACAGCTGGGGACCAGACCGTTGCCATAGATACACTCTCCACCCCCAGTCAACTGCTCATTTGAACGCACACGTATATAGTGTATATATGTTGTGTATCAGCTAAGAATAAATTCATCTTTTTTGGAGCCTTTGATCATTTTTATGTGTTCTTGCTCTTTTTCTTTTCTCCCTTCAAAGCAACTAAACTAAAAAAGTGAAAACTGAACAATGTGAATACTGAATCTGAGAGCAGAAAACTCTTCCTCTTCATGCACTCTAAGGTTTAATAGTTATCTATTAGAGCTGATTATGAAAAATGGAAAGTCAGTTTTTGGAACAGTAAAAATAATTTTCAATCACTGTAGATGAGTGCATTTCTGTTTGTTTTGCTCAAATTGCAGAACTTTTCACTGGAGGTGGAAAAATTCCAAGAGATAAGCCAGTGATCAGGAAAATAATTTCAAATATTATTTTCCAATAACACACTCCACAGGGCAACTTCTTGTGTGCCAAGCTACAAAAGACACAGGTTCACTGATTAAATGGACTGGAATTTGTTCTGTGTGCAGAAGCTCTGGCTGATAAAATCAGAGTCAAAGTTTGAAAATGTACAAATACTATAAGATCATTTATTTCCAAAGCCTTTAACAGTAAATAGTAACACATACAGTAAGTATGACTCTTTGGGGTCTGGGGTCCTGGTTCCGGTTATTCAGGCCAATTTATCATTTCAGAGCATTATATAAACATTTAATTAAACGTATTAAGACTTTTTAATGCACTACAACATAGCAGTCTGCAGCCATGAAAACAGTTAGTATAATATTTACAACTACTGCACCCTACAGTATGAAACCTTGTTATATTATTGCAACTATATTTTACTGTCAGCCATTCATTATATTTCTATACACCAGTCTCCATGTCTGGGTTGTTCACACAGATAAAGACATGCATCTGCTTATAGCTAACTTATAGTGTTCTGTAACTTTTTATTAAATGTTTATATGTTGCTTAATACTGTGAAATAGGAGGGCATTAAGTAAAGTATTACCCAGTTAAAAATCACATTTATTGTGAACAATAATACATGGATAATAAATAATTTACCATAGATAATACGGATAATATTAACTGAAGTTATATATGAATTAAGACTAAATGGATATTAGAGACATATTTTGTCTTTTGTCATAATGCTCTAAATAACAAAGTGCAATAAATGTTTTTTGCAGAATATATATTATGAATTTTGATATGATAACATGATGCTGTCTTCAAAAATGATTAAAAAATAATGCATAAATGTATTTGTCATGAGCTTAATTGAGAAACACCAGTGTTAGGCTAGAGTATTGTCCATTTTTGCAAGTGTGATTTTTTTTAATTTTTTTTACTTTATGTGTTTCTGCAGTCTAACTTACTGGCTGAATTGTCCCCTTGAGGAATAGTTGCCTTGTGGGCTGAGATGTGATCCCAGTCTGCCTTTGTTTTTGGAAGTGACCTGTTGAATATATGAGAAGTAACAGAGCCACAGGAACTGTGAAGTGCAGGCCACTTCATGACTGACTTACTGTAATCAGCCATGAAGTGTTGAGCTAGGCCCAAGTTTTGCTATATGAATCGGTGCATATCATATGATCAGGTTTAAACTGCGCCATATTTTCAGGAGAAAACATTGAACTGAACTTGTTTGCTGGTGCACTTTTCTTCTTCTTCTTCTTCTTCTTCTTCTTCTTCTTCTTCTTCTTTTCTTATTTTTACTTTTGCTAAATCATTTATGTATGTGTGATTTAACATCTTTATTAATGTATTTGCTGCCGGATATTTGAATTTCTCCTAAAGGGGATTAATAAAGGTTTATCTATCTATCTATCTATCTATCTATCTATCTATCTATCTACATTGTAAACTTTACAATGACAAGAATGGAAATGAAGTTCAAGTTTCCTGAGATATGATCGTCACCACAACATAAAAATCTGTGTACACACTTTACAACTCTCTTGTAGAAGCCAACTATTTTACATTAAAGCACAGCATTTGGCAAATTATTTACAGAATTCAAAAACCTTAGGAATATATTTTAAGGAGTTCTAAAGATGTATTTGAATACAGTTGTATACTGGTGCTTTATAAAATCTCCTACATAACCTCCTATTATCATGTTGAGTTTGAAAGAAACTTTCATTTTTGTGTCTGCTGGTATAAATAGTTTCCCTGCCCATTGATCATTATCATTATCAGCATTACTGCTGATAATGATAAGCATCGTGCACCTATACTGCGATCTCGCTGCTGTTGAGGTATATCTCGTTTACTCACAAATAACGCTGCGCTGTGTGACCACCATCCAGCATTATGCTTTAAAAGCAAAAACAGAGTGGATGGGACAACGAGGAGGCCCCGCCGAGGACCCCGGACCAGCAGGCTGAGATTAGAGGACATTTGTTCCACAATATTGCTGCCTCCTGGTTTCCTAAGGCTGGTGCGTTTGCACAGAAGGTGTAGGCAGATATTTGGGCAGCGGCCAAAGCCGTTCCTTGCTAGCGGGCCACCTCGCTAGAGCTGCAGGTGCTGAGAAGGACTCCCCACTGCTTCCTAGTGTGGTCTGCGACCCTACAGGCTGATGGAACAAATGCTGGTCTAGGGAAAATAAACTTATCTCATTTGGATGACAACACATAGCCTCAGGTTACTGTGCTGTGTTGCACCAGTTTTGAGAAACAAGTCGGATCGGGTCAGCGGCTCCATTGCTCTCTCTGTTGAAAGAGAAGTTGTCTCTATCTATCTATCTATCTATCTATCTATCTATCTATCTATCTATCTATCTATCTATCTATCTATCTATCTATCTATCTATCTATCTATCTATCTATCCCTCCTCACTGATTATTCACATTGGAAACAGTGAGGATTTTCCCTCGCACGTTGGCGGTGTTTTACGGCGCACTGGGAGCGTTGGAAGTGTTCTCTGTGGAATGGGCTCTCTCTTCTGACTGACCTGGCCCTGACCCCTGAGGTGAACCCCATCACACAGAGGTGTTAGTGTGCCACCAGGCATGATGGATCACCCCTTAGATCCCTGTGATCTTATAATCACGGCCAATCATCAGGACTCTCTCTGTTACTATAATGATCGGCAATGATTCGGGGCCTGGAGTATTCAGATGATGGATGGAGGCTCATGCCAGGTCCTGAGAGAGGATGAGTCAGGCTTTCAATGTCTATTGAAAGCGTGGGTAGCTTGGCTAGTTGTTCACATCTTTATCATAATGAAGTGGAGATACTTAACCCTGGAGTACGTAGGGGTCTCTTGGTGCCTTAACACTGATGTTTAAGGTGACCCCCCTCAGGGAGACGCCCACATACTGGCTAACCATTTTGCCAGATGATATGCTAATTTTTGTGACCTTAGATTGAGCTGGGTTACTCCCACATCTCCTGAAAAAAGAATGATGAACTCAGCACATGTAAGATTTTATTTACATGTCGTCAGTTTGAATTTATTAGTTTGAATTATTTGTGCCACATATTACCAAATGCTGCACTGAAACTAAAACAAATGCAATGATTTCGTAATCCTTTCAAAATATATACAGAAGATTAAGGTAATAAAAATACTAATGTAAACAGCATGAACTCTGTTTGTGTTGAAAGAAAGCATCTCTGTAGCCATGAAATGTTTGAAGCTGGGTCCTGTACTGTCTCTCTATATAATACATGCAGCGTCTATGTCTGGCCTTGGATTTGGGTAAAGGCTGTCACAAGCTCACATGAGTGCATGCATCACGGAGCAGGGGTACTCATCCAAACCCCACCCAAAAACCCAGTCCCCCGGTGCAGGGAATTACTGGGCCTCTCCCAGCTCCTGGTAACCCCTTCATTATCCACACACCAATGGGTCCGGATCAGATTCAGCCTTTCTGCAGGGGGGAAAGAAATGGAAATTGGGAGGCAGGGGCTGCAGTCCATGCATCTGAACAATGCCTCAATGTTTAAGAAGTGGCCTCACGGACGGGAAGTGATAGGGTTCAGTTGTGGTTGGTCTGGGGCAGACTGCCTTGATTTCATTCGGGCAGTTGTGAGAAAACGCCTAAATGGTTCCTCTGGGTCTTTGGTTATTTAATGATCACATGTAATTAGCAACCTTGCTTCAACAGAAAAAAATACAAATTTGATGCTATATTTTGCTTTTTCAGTAAACTCTGTGGTCTGCGTTCAGCCCTTTCTCTGCCTTTTTCCCTCTCTGTATGTCCTCTGTCTCATTTTTAAATTAACCTCCTAATGGACCTCATCTGTCCAGAAAGAGCCTATTAACTAAAGCCCCGCTCTCATCCAGGGTCCCTGCCACAGAGGGCGGCACCCACGCAAACCTGTCCCTTACTGCCCATCAAACATCCTCACACATCACAAACAAAAATCAAATGTTAAGAAAATGAAGAGGTAACAAAAGGATTACATTATATATAGTTAATTACCTACTGCCCTTTTACGAACTGCAGAATTAGAGATTTATAATTGCTTTATCGCCCGGGCTTGTGAGAGAGCAGCAACTCAGCAATCAGCCTGATTTGTTTTAAATGAGCTGCCACGAGATGAGGTAGAAGCTTGACGCTCTCTCTCTGCCCTCCAGCACCTATAGGTGAGGCAGCGGACTGCAAAGGTGTAGCGTGAAGACGGGAGGTTCCCAAATAGTAAATTAAATGTCTATAAATGACTGTAAATCAACAGTGTCAGTCCCCGAAGCTCCCAAACATTTTCCCGTGGCCAAAATGGTCATAATGAAACACTACGTGAGCGGGGCTCTTTGTTGAACAGAGGTTTCCAAACCCCAGCACATTAACTCCCTCAGGATGTTGCAGTAGCCTTGGGATTTGAACACCAGTGTTACTGAAGCAATTAGCATATTCCTGTATTAAAGGAGGGAAGCGTGACAGTGTTTTCCAGGATGTCAGTATGTATCATTAAAAGGCATATTTTAATTAGGGACATGTTAGTTCGTTACACTAAATGGATTAACATTGCTTGTCAAGGGTAGAGATATGTTTTACATTTAAGTCCACTGGGGAACAAGGTCTCAATTTAACAAGACATCTTAAGTTGAGATGGGTCTTGTTAGTGGGGATTCAGAAATGGCACTTAGACAGTTTAATATTTTGAAAATGTGTGAGGATGCCATATCGCCGTGCTGCTGTTTGTGTGTAACTGAGTGTAAGAAGTCAATTATTATACTGCAATAGTCTGCAGGCTGTGATCTGGAAACAATACGATCAAAAGCCAGACAGTTTGTTATCATTTGCAAACTATATTATTAACAACAGGCAAACTCCAATTGGTTTAGTTTTACGTTGTTATTTGTGAGACAAACTCATTTATCTCTAATCATGTTCTTCCTTCTCAAAGTTTTTTAGGAGCGATCCGAAAGCGAATAGCTCGACAGCACACTTTCTGACGATGCAGCAGAGTATAGGTTCTGCATGACCGTTTGGATCAAAGAGTGGTTATCTCTCCTATTGAGCTGTTCTCACCTCTGTCTTCTCTCATTATGGGGTGGACAACAAGAATTTCCCTCCATTAATCAGAACCCAATCCCTGGGTCAGCCATCGCAGAACTCCTAACAAGCTAAAATGCAAAAAGAAGTGTGGAAATAAAAAATAAATAAATAAAAACAAGACAAGCATCTCCTGAATGTCATAGATGCCAAAGAATTGATTTCTTCCCTGTTAGTGGGAGAAAATGGGCGAGAAACTACTGCTTAGCCAGAGGTTCTACTAAATTACATTCACTTTGTGTGTTCAGTCAGCAATCAGTCAGCAAAGTCAACTTGAACTGGTTGTGAAGTAAGCACAAATTCATATTAATTGGCTTTTTTCTGCTGTGAATGAAATAATCCCCCACCTGACTGCATTGGAAAGCTCTGCATACATTTAGACAAGATGTTTTCATCCATACATGAATAATGGCTTGTGTTGGAGAATGTATTTCCAGGGTTTCCATAAAGAGCATGTCAAAGGAATTTGTGACTATCAGGACAGTAATTGGGATGTGAACCCTGCAGCTGTGTTTTTACACACCTGCAAGGATTATATCCAAGAGGATTTGCAGCCAAGGGGAGAAAAAAAAACCAAAACAAAATTTGCCTCAATTCTTGACATGTGCTCTATGCATTCATGAAGTTCCCTCTAAAAATGAGATTCATTCAGACAAATGGTGGGAATACTGCCAGAAAGAGTCTATTTTAAAATCAGATGAATAACAAAATGTATGAATCCACAACTTTCAAACCTTCCATGTTTTGGCACTTTCCTGTCAGGTATAATGCCCTGCCCTACTTTGCCAGTTCTTGATTAAAATGTTGACTTTTTGCTGGGTAATAACCTGATTAATGTAATTGAATGTAAAAGGGCGTAGCTCAGCAGCACTGCTGATCACTGGAGATGGATTAGGAGAGAAGGCTTTCAAATTGAATACAGTTCTCCCTCCTCAGCTTGTTAATTGTGCCGTTTACCACTACCTGAGTCAGTGACCACTGCTATTTAGTCTCTCTAATGATGATGCACAGTCGGACCCAACCACAGATAATTAAAAAAGCCTTCCCTGCACCCACCCCCCATCTCTCTCTGTCTTGAGTTTGGTGTTGCATTGACAAGCCGCACTAAGGCCAGATATTGAGCTGTCTGCTTCGCAGAGTCTTGGCTGCAGGACCATGTAGCCCTCTAAATGCTGTTATGTTGTGTGTTTTTAGAAAGAAAGTTCACTATAGATCTTGGTATCTGGCTGTGACTGACGGCAGAATAAGGTTTCACTGAGTTCGTCTCATCCAAATGGCTTCTATCCATTATCTTCCTCTTTCTAAAACAACTGATTCTGCATCGTTTTTAACTCTAAGATGAAACAGATAAGTTTCAGAGATCCTGTTTTCTGTTCATTTTATATTTTTACTCATTCCATCAATGAACTGAGCTGAACAAATAACACATTTACATTTTCACTGATAGGTGAGGCTCACACAGACAGTATCTGGGTAAATTGTGTGAAATCAGATTTTTTTTTAAAGTTGAGTTGAGTGAGACACATTAATGGGAGAGATGTGCCACTGACTGTGTTGCAGTTTCAAACCTAACTAGGGAGGTTGGGACGAACTAAAACACACAGTGACGTGGAACCAGTGACATTTTTATTTGTTGCACATGGCGAGGGCTTTTTTTTTCTCATTCAGAGAACAAAGTTGTTGAGACAATGCTAAATGCTCAATGGCACTACACTGTGTAACTTGTATAGATAGCATCACCATTTGTTATTTTAAAAAACATAGGTTGAAATTCAGTTTAGGTCTGCAAATTTTCGTTCATTTGAATCTTTTCACTTATTGTTTTCAAAATAAAATCCAAGTCTGAGATGATGTATTCCTGTCACTTCTTTAGTCCACCAAAAAGACTTAAACCCCAAAGGGTCTGTCTGGAGTTTTATAAAATGCAGAAGTAGAACCAGCAAAGATTTGGTATTTTCACTTGGAAGCTCTTGAAAGGATTGGATTATCATTGTCAATCATTTGGTTCATTTAGTTTGACTAAAATTTATTCTCAGTTGGACATATAATAAAAAACACAAACTACTGAATCATTGCCTGTGAATTGAAACTGAAAATGCACATTTCTACTTTTGTTGTTTGCACACTGCTTGAGGAAAAACAAAACACAAAGGGTAAAGTGTTGCCTATGTGTTGCTTACATTACATTTTTTAATAGCTAATTTCTTATGTTGTGTTATTGTTCATGTTCTGTTGTGCATCTTTTGTCCTTTTTCAATTTAATAATTGCCCAGTATTTCATTCTGCAGTAAAATATTTACTGTATCCTAGTTGAGAGTATTTTTCCTCTGAGAAAACAACTATTTAATATTTTCCAATGAAAACAAATCAAAGTTAAATTCATCTTTTAAAATGTACTCTGTTGAAGCTGCTCCACAACGAGGAGCGTTTTAAGAGGTCTGAGAGGAGAAAAAGCAGTCTGTGAATTACACAGCTTGCAGTCTTGAGTAAGTGCTGAAATAATTAGGAGAGAGAAATCTTTGGCTTGTGCAAACTTCCTTCCACCATAGCAGAACAAAATAATAAAGAGAATGTGTGTGAGACAAAGGCAAGAGACCCCCATGGTGCCTGGGTCTCTGCTTCCTGTCATGAGTATTCCTACGGGGTTTCACATGACAAAACGCAGAAAGTTGTTTTGTCCCCGTGCCTGTCACGATCCACCCTCATAACCGCAGCTGTGTGTTTGTGTGCATGTGTGTGTGTGTGAGTGTGTGGTTGCACAGTTGCACATGTGTGTTTGTGACTGTGCTTTTCTTTTTTTGTGCTGGCATGTTGTCTCGCTGTCTTCCCTGTCAGCTCATAGCCTGGCACCTGCTCTCATGTTCCTAATTAGTCTCATTTAATTAATTATATTCTACAGCACATCTCCTCTCTGTTCATAGGCAGTTTCTTTCTGTAGGTTTCACTGGCGTCCCTCTGCTCTCCCATTTCCTTATACTTCATGTTCCCAGAAGGGAGAGGCTGTACATGTTGTGTGTTGCAATAGCAGGAGAGTTTGTTGAGAAGCAAAGGATGTTGGGTTTTAGTAACTGCTAATAAATTGTCCTACAGTTGACACAGGTGCTTCTGAAATGCTAAACATGGAGGACGTATCAGTTGGATTAAACCTTTAAAATAAAAATATACTTTCTTCATGTTATCATACTCTCAGAGGCTGCTCTTTGTAACTTTCTTCCCTCTCAGATTGATGCTAAATGAGTGTTTTTTTGCTTGTGAGACAAGCTGACATCCAGCTGACTCACAAACAGAATCTCTTCAGTAAGCTGCAGGAAAACAAGTCAAGTTTCAAGCATGGTGAGTAAACAGAAATCAGGAAACCACTTTACCTGTGACAGTAGGCCTAAGCACCTCTTTCTTCTCTGTTAGCTTTTCTGTTCCATTTGTCAGGTTCACTTGGCTTGTATGCCACTGTTGTCTATTAGGTGTATTTTCAGTGTGCTTAGCACTACAGTAAAGGACTGAATCGAGAAGAATGAGAAAGAGAGAAAAAAGATTTGTGTTTATTTTCCCCCAGTCCTCAGTGAAATTACTAATCATGTGGACATAAGAAATTCAGGTTAACAGTAATGAAAATATGCACTTATATATTATTCAATGATAAAAACAGTACAATACCTTCAGAAAAAGAAAACTACACCCGTCCTAAAATCACCTTTACACTGCATAAGGTGTGATAATTCTTTAAAGTGACACTAAGAAGGGGGCATCCAAGGTACACAAGCCCATCAATGAACGACAGTGGAAACAGCGTTGAATTTCACTTCCTGATGTCAGAGAAGAGTGGCAGCCAGTCGCAGGCAGCCTCCCAGCTGCCCCTCATCCCGTGTTTTCCACTAGAGGATCCTGGGCTTAAAGAAAAGATGCCGTTAATAATTCAGAGTTGTGATGAACACCACCTAACACAGCCACAAAAGACAAGATCAAACTTTTGGCAGAGCCAGTGCTGCAACGGGCTGATAGTGTTTCCGAGCATAGCTCGCTGTACGTTGACCATATGGACATGATAATCACCCGTGGGATGAATCAGCAGATTCTTGATCTGGAGCCCAAAATCACACGACACCTTAATTAGCTGGTGTTGATATCGCCCTTCACAGTGCTAATTTGTCACCACCAACAAAACAGCTTCTGGCAAGCACCTTTCTGTTGGATTTTGTCATCAGTGTTAAGAAAACAGAGATGGAGCATTTTATGTGACACGTCTTTTAAATCTATTAGTAAAATCTGCCTTGACAGGAAACCACTTAGTTGGCAAAAGATTTTGTTCATCAACAACAATTTCACATTGAATCATGTTACATATCAGCAGTCAGGTTTGAGGAAATAACAATGCGTTTGTTCTACTTATTTCCTGACTAATACATGTAGCTATTTTGAAATTATTTGGCACTGTGTTTATTCCTGATGACATGCAGTTCCCAATAAGGTGTAAATAATTGCTGCCCTCATCGAGAGGTGTAGCCACCATGAAGCAGTGAGTTGAAAAGGTCAGACGTGTTCTGCACGCTAGCTCTAAAGTGGTTTATTAGCATCCCAACGACATATTCAGGAGATCGTCTGAGACATAATTACCTGGATAAGGTACAGATGAATACTGTATTTGGGGGAGAAGGCAAGGTTGGTTGGATATTGGCTTTGTCTCCATTAACCTGGAGCACGGTGTTAAAGGATCTGTTTGTGGAGAGAAAATGACAGGGAGTCGGGCTGACGGGGCTGGACTGAGACAGTTAAAGGCCCCTCGCTGCATAGGATAATTAATAAATAAAATACCAGGGGAGCCCCTGCCATGCCTTCGTCTATGACAGGGGCTGTCTCCAGTGCGCTAAAGCATTAAATGACCAATTTCTGTCAGACTAACTTCCACCACGCTCTCTCTCCCTTTCTCTCTCCCTCTCTCTTTTGCTTGCCCTCTCGTCTCCACTGCACTCTCACCCCTCTCTCCCCCGTTCCCTCCCTCGCTTCCTCGTTTTCTGAAGTGGGGCTACTTTGCTCTCTTTGCACTGAGTTTTTCAGCGACTGATGGCTCTAGTTCATTTCTGCTGAATTAATTGGTCCCTGAATGAATTCTGTTGACAGGGCAATTCATCATGTGTTTGGCCTGACAGTGACTGGGCGTTGGGTAGGGGAGGGGGGTGGAGGTGTTGGGGAGTGTGTGTGTGTTTGCGTGTGTGTGCGTGTGTGTGTGTATGTGAGTTCAGCAGGGGGGGGTGTGAAGCGGCGTGGGGAGCCAGTCCGAGGTGGTGGGGGTTGGTGGTTGTGGCCTCCCACTTTTCTTTCTCCGCTCTTTGCCTCGTCTCCTCTTCTTCCTTCGTCCGACTGAAGCTGCAGATTGCTTGATGCTGTTGTTGGACTGTTTTACCAAAACAGTTGGGATTCAAACAAATCAACCCCCCCTCTCTGGTTGTGCTTCTGTCAGACAGAAGACACTCTCTCAGCTTGAAGGGGGCACGCAGGTCAGTGCTACCCCATTTTACACATTTTGGCCTTTTGTTACGCCCCTACACACTTCCTCCCCAACCTTGAGTCCCTCCCCACCACTCGATGTACACACACAAACACAGAAATGCCATTCCTCGCCCCACAGCTCCTCAGCTCTTTTGGAGAGTGACATAATCAGGTAGCGAGGCATATTTAGTGCTTAATTACACAATGTGTCGCACAATGGCCATTCAAAACGATAATTTAGTTCCTGAAGGGAAATTGCTCTGCACTGCTGACTGATCTAACAGGGATGGGAATGGTATAATAGCATATAGTTGGCAGATGAGGCCTGGGTTGAGAAACGCAGCAATTGCATTTCTCCAGACAGCTCTCCGACTGCTCATTATTCTAATTGCGAACTATGCTACAGTACAGCATGCACACAGTGCCTGGGTATCCTTTGAGCTTGAACATGGAGAAGACCTCTTTAGGCTGCATTGAGTCAATCAATGCTCACTCATTACAAACATCACAAAGTCATGTTCTTGTCGCCTGGATGGTCTCACCCGCCGACAGTGAAAATAACCTCATAATCATTGTTCTGTCAGGATCAGGATCATCAGAGACCAGGCTTGAACTCTCTGGCTCCCATGCCACACTGGAATAGTCTTAGTGTGTGATGATGATTCATTTTGCATTTTTCACAAACCATTATTTCAATAATCCCGATCTTTCATCTTTGGACCAGGCTGGTAAACTCATGTTTAGATCAGCCACACTTCAGGACTTTTACATCAGCTTCACTTTTAAGATATAAACAGCCAACACAGAAATCTTTTTTAACACATTGTAGCTTCATGATATATCACTGGACCACCGTAGCGCTTCCTCTCCCCAACACAAATCCATTTGGGATTAACAGAGCTAACGAAGGCAGCATTGTGAACAATACTGCACCCGTGCAGCCACTAATTAAAGCTGCTTCTAATGAGGGCTCGTTGATTGACACAGCAGGGTTGGCCTCTCCCCTCACCAGCATCAACTATGACAGCCACATGATGAGGCTGATGACAGGCTCCCATGCAGGCAGATGACAGGACGTCACCGCTAGACCACCACCACTCCTCGTCTACGAACAATACTGCACTCACACAAGATTCATCCAGACTTTGACTGTAGATGTTTACACAAAGAGTAATCATCACACACTGAATTTTAGGTGTTTGTACTGTATGTCTTAATGTTTGTTGCATTTTAAGGAAACGGCCCCGCGACCACTCCTGAAAGAGTCTTTGCAAAAGTAAAAATACCGGTACAATCATGTAAAAATGCTGTATTATATGTAAAAGTGTTAGTTAGTTACAAATTATTTCAAATTCTATCAGGTAAATGTACTTATACTTTTAAATCATATATTATATTATCAGATAGTTTATAATAATGCATCAGTGCAAGTAGCTTGTTACTATAGGAGCTAGTTTTACTGGTTTCCAGTCTAAAAAGTCATGACACAAATCTGGGAAAATGAGGTGAAAAAGAAGAAAGAAGTTCTGCTACATAATTTTATATTTATTGTTCTTGTGAAATATCATATATATATTCACCTATATATATATATATTTCACCTTGCACCATTATGAAATGATATTGGAGAAGTTTAGATGGGACATATGTCGTGTGTCTGCATATATGACAAAAGTCCCCAATTAAAAACTGCTTTGTTGAATGTTACAAGCTTATCAAGAGTCTTAATACAAAATAAACAGTAACTGCAATTATCAGATAAATGTACATGTGTAAAATAGATCAAATTTCTCTCTAAAGTATAACATTGCAAAGATGGGAAGAATCAAGTGAAGTAAAAGTGAAACACAACGCAATACTTGGAAAATAAAATGCATCCTTGCACTGCTGTCAGCTACAACTGTTATTTGAGATACTAAGATACTTAAGTCTGAGGTATAAAGAAGGGAAATAAATAAATATTTTTCTATACGTATAATTTGTTGCAGCATGTTGACGTCTGAAAGTTACAATTTTCAAGAGATTGCTTCAGACTGTGTCCATCTACCAGCTCTTTAAAACTGGCTTATTTCACTGTATATATTATCAGTGACAGACAAGAATCACGCCAAAGTGGCCTTGCTGCAGGGCATCACCAAGCCAAGTTGACAATAAGGGTGAAGTGTTTAAGTAAATCTTGCACGAGGCCCATTGGCCCCCGTGGCAGGGCCTCCTCTGTGTGCGGGTTTGAGAAGCCCTGAGGATGACAGGTGCTTTTCGTAATGCCTAACTGATGAGAGCCAATCAGTGCGCCCCATTCTGCTGGTGTGTGTCTCTTCTCCTGTTGTTGTCATCTGGCCCGCTAAAGTAAAGATGAGCTTGACTGACAGATGCATCCGGGTTCACAGTTTATTGGTTTCTACGAGAGAGCCAGATATGCCAATTTAGACAGGGTAGTGACAAAAAAGTTCCCATCTAAATGGAATAATTTTACCACTGGGAATTCTCAGCTGGGAGAAGAGGGAGTGTTAGTGTGTGTGTGTGTGTGTGCAGGGTTTTTTTTTTTTTTGTCTTTTAACAAGGCCTGAATGACAAACACATAGGACATTTAGGGGCTGACAGAAACAGCAGCTTTTGATGCTTCACAGGGGATCCATGAAATAAACAATAGGCAGAGGAAGGAGAGAAATTGAATCACAACTGGCTGAGCTTGTGTGTTTCAGAGTAGATAGCGTGGAGTGAAAGTGAGAAAGCAGTGGTGGTGTACCAGGATGAAACCAATGCATCATTAAATATACTGGAGTCAGAAGCTGGAGCGATGCTCTCCTGCCTCCCCAACTGTCCTGCTACTTTGTTTAACCCTCTTCTTTCAGTCCTGTGCACACACCAGCACACACATTAATAAAATGTAATTTCTCTCATGTATAAACTAAGACCAATTATATCAGTAATTACATTTTATATGATTTCTTAGGACATGCAGGACCACTGTGTCACAGTCCGTTGTGAAGTTTTTATGTGTTTCATGTTTGACTGCTGTAATCCGTATGAGTGCCTTGTGTAACATTGCCTGTTCATAAAATCAAACGTCAATACACCAGCACCAGGAGACTCCCCAGGAACCTTGAACTCTGAATCATTTTCTTATGGGGTTAATAATGAGGGGACACCAAGTCAACGACAGACATATAAAAGAATTTATTTCTCATGTGCACAAAAAGAATTGGAACAGAACTGAAACAGAACAATGATTGAGGCCACAAGGCTTTCCATATAGATTTTCATCAGAAATCCTTTTTATGTCCATGACACATCTCCTGTATCATCTTTACAACAGCACAAGACCCATTCCTGCAGAGGTGCTCCACTTCCTAAAGCAAAGACTTTGCCTAAACGGCGGTGGCTCGCACTCTGCACCAGTGTTTCATTTTCAGATATGTCGAGCTGCAAGTAGACAGAAATAGGCAAATCCCAAGTGCAATTTGTAGAGGATAGCTTCTCCTGAAGAGCAGAACCGCAGCCTGTTTCTCTGTTATCTGGTGCCCTCAGCAATGACGGCTAACCCTGGTACCAGGTGACGTATTAGCTTGTGTAGAATTAAACAAAACATCATCTGGAACGCCTTGTGCTACACAGTGCACTGGTAGCTGGGTTGAGGGAGTGGAGGGAGGG
>OOFC01016017.1:0-27072 GCA_900323345.1 Pseudochromis fuscus | reverse complement strand
AAATACAACAGCTGTTCATGTAGCTTTGAACTGCGACAAATGGAGTTGGAAATACATTGTTTTCAACGAAGGTGGCCCAAATACCGGTAAGAGCTACTGGTACGTAAGGTACTGTATTGTGAATGTACTAACTTGTTTTGGGAGTGAACGGAGTTGTCAGAACGTTGGTTTGTTTTCTATTAATAAAGTTTGACTGACTGACTTATCTGACTGTTTTGTTGACATTCACTTTAGCGCAGCTTCATCTAGATGGATGATAACACAACCCCAGCCACTACAGTAGTTTCTATTCAATGCGCCTTATAATGCGGTGCACCTTATATATGAAAACAGTTTTAAAATAGGACAATCATTGAAGGTGCGCCTTATAATCTGATGCGCCTTATAGTGCGGAAAATACGGTACACAGCCAATTTATTTTGAAGATATACTGTCTACAGTATTTTCAAATTACTCTTCATGGTGGAATTAAAAAGGCTGTATTGTAATATGTGCTCCTCTCACTGGATTCCCCCATAACTCTTCCTTTTTTCTTTTTTTTTGCTGTGCATCAAATTCCAATCAGGTAAGCATCTGCTTAGAATTCACTAAACAACCCTTCATATTTACGCTGGGAAAAAAATTAAAGCTTTCTAGGATATTGCTCATTTTCTCCTTCTGCTGTTTGGGATAAGAGCTATGATTTATTCATTTCTAACCATTTTGGGCTTTAGATGGTATTCAGGCCCAGTTTTCCCTTTTAATCAATGTTGAGATAAGAAGGAGTTGCATTTTGTAATTTATAGCACCATCCCTGCCTAACTCTATCTAGAGTTTGTAGGTGTCTGGGCGTGAGTCTGAGTATAATCATGAAAATGTGCACCTTGCATACGTCTGTGTTTTTTTCAAGAAAGACAAAGACATTGAGATTTTGTGTATTTATGTATAAACAAGTGTGTATATGTACTGCTTTAGATGAAATAAAGATGCATGTCAGAGTGCGTGTCAAAGCTGATGGTATATCAGATCGTGGTTGACACAGTGAAATTAAATTATAGCCAGAACAGTATGTAGATGAGACATTGTTGATTAATGTTGTTCACTACAGGGTGATAAAAGTCATATTAAAATAGTACACTGCTGGTGAGCACTCGAATGCAGATAGACACCGACCAAAAATAAACCAAGATGGTCTTTCACTCAGTTGTCATGATGGTACTTGGCTGTATAAAATGTTCTTTTCGTCACTCAGTTATTGAGACTTATTAAAGATACTGCCTTCTGCCTCGGCTTGAAGTTTTATTTTGACATGCCCATTAAATCCTTCAAGTGTGTGTCTAAGTGTGTGATGTGCTTTTACTCAGGCTTCTGGGCTCCATTTTTTTGTATCAGGCTCTCTCTGACAGATGCTCCTAATTTTCCCCCAGCCTGCCTCCACTTGGCCCTGAATGCATTATTGCACTTGAGATAAAACTAATAAAGAGGAAGAATTCAAATTTATCTGGATTTATCTTGCCCTTTTCATTCATTTTTACATTTGTGAAGCATGACTGGAGTTGAGATTTTACTCTATATCAAAGAAATTTGATAGCCTGGGACTTTTTCGGCGATCACGAACAGAAACCAACCTGAATGCATGTCACTGCAGTGAGCTGTGTGAGCTGTGTAAGGTGTGTGTTTGTGTGTTTGTGTGCGTTTGGAGTGAGATCAGTATTAACTGAGAATATCTTCTATTACACCCTTGTTAGTCGAGTTAAATTTGATGCCACAAAACACATCTTCTAAACCATCTGTGTTTCACAGGGTTATTATGTCTTATTAGGCTGCACTATGTGCTAATATTCAGCACCTTAGGACTGGTGTGTGTTCATGTAATCAACATAAGCATGTTCCCTGTTGAAACTTTTGCTTTTAACAATTATTTCCAGAGGGACACTGCTGCTCTACAAACCCTGCAAAGGAGGATTCATCCACATCCCCAAACTGAGTTGTATTAACCATAAAACAAGGAGTGTGTCTCCAGTTTGAATTAAAATTAAAATAAATAACAAAAAGCATTTCATCACATGGATAATTAAACTCTGTGATACTCTGTGATTAAACATACCTACCTGGTGAAACACACACTACAAAATGTAATATCATGAGCAAATTGAATCGTGGTTCTTTCTTTTTTTATTTTGAAATGAGTTAATTAATTTATCTTTGGTTATTTTACTCACAGGTGACAGCTTGTACCCAAGTCTGCTTTTCCTCATATGACTTCATGCCTCAAGATAATGTTTTGCTTATCCTGTGTAAATGGTTTTTGTAAGTAAACACTGATTTAAACTTTTACCTGGAGTCATCCCAGCATTTATGTCACTCAAAGTTGGTGTTTTCTAATTATCTTCATATAAAAATTTATGTCATAGTGGTTTTTTTTTTTTTTTTACTTTAGGCTTAGATGTTTTATAGAAAATGTTTAATCCAAGTAACAAATTAATTTCATCTAATTTTTTCAATTAATGTTCCACCAACACATTTTCATCATTCCCCAGTTGGGCATTGCTCCTTTGGGACTTCGTAATCTGGGGATTAAAATTTTTGATTCTATCAGCAACAGGCAGAATAAAGCCACATGGGTCCAACCAGAATTATTCAGGACTGTCTAGTAGCTAGGAAACTGTAATTGGGTGGGGACAATTCAGTCTGCACTAAATTCAATTTGAACACAATGCCCTCTGCTTTGGCATCATTACAAATGTTTCACACTGGATAATGAAGCCGAGCACAATGCTAATTCAGGATGAGTGTCAAACCAACATTACTAGTCCTCAGGGAAAATTTCCATGTTATCATTAATTATAAAACAAGAGCTTTCAGGTATGATGAGGAGGTGAAAAGTCTGGAAACTCAGAGATGACACCAGGTTGCACTCATTTCACAGATAACCCTGGGGCTCGGATGCTTTGTTACAAATCATGTAAGTGAAAGATTTTGTTGATCATAACCTTCCATACATTCAGGCTATGTTCAAATTAATGCAGAGCTCAAAATAGCATGGGTGGCAAATGTATGTGTCTTTCAAGAAAATGTGGGTTTAACACGGATCTCCTGAGTATTTATGTTAATTTTGCCATTTCAAACATAAGACTGAAAAAAGTGTCAATTACTGTATTTAAAACTAAAAATGACAACACTTCCTGTCTTTTTTAGGATCCCAACAATGGAAACATTTGTGTTGTTTTTTTTCCTGTACTATTTTTGCATTGCCTCACAACAAGCTCTGTTCCATCACTGTGTATGATTTACATTTCCTCTGTCCCACAGAGAAAGGCTGAGCTGTCTAATGATACAGTATTATGTAACAGACTGCCCATTGGCTGACTCTCTGCACCCTACACTGTGACTGCTCAGGCACAAGTCTATAACAATGTGTTTGGACAGAAAACTGGAGGCCCTGGTTGAACAGCTCCTTCTGACTGCTGCTAAGACAGACTGCAGCTCTGATGACTTCAGCCTTCGGATGACATAGCTGTCATTGTGATTACGGATGTAGTCATGCCTGTGCTTTGGTTGTTACTGTTATAGCTGTGACACATTCATCTCTAATGTGTGTAACACTGACTACATGCAGTGTCTGTGTGCACATTGGTGCTTGTGGAGCATTGTGTTGTGTTCCTGCACTCCTGGGCTGTGTTGGTAACATTGCTCATGGAGGCACCACATAGTATTACAATTAGGCCTATTCATAGACCCATAGACAGCATCAGTGCAATACCAAACAAATAGCTATATCCAGCCACAGCTCAGACAGAGTGTTCACAATCAGTGGCCCATATACCGGTGAAGAGCAATCTGATGAATATATAAAAAAAATAAAGAATACTAAATCCATTATAAAGTGACACAGCTTGTGTTTCTGTGGTATCTGTACAGGCAGAGAGTGTTTCTCTAATTTCCCTTTGGAGATTAATGAAGTGCTATCTCCCTAATCTTATTATAGCTGGACTGGAGCAACACCAACTGTTCACATGGCTTAGCAAACATGCAAAACCTGTGAGGTAATGCAAATCTCATTGTGAGGTATCACACTGTTGTATACAGTGCTGTACATGCTGTTGTACATTTAAGACTTGCTTGTTTTTGTTTTCTTCCTTTGTTTTGTATCTTGAATATGAGCTAATTTTAAGTTTGAGTAAAATCAAATAAATTCATCCACATATTTGCATTTTTCTTTTATTCATTGTTCATTTTAAGTGAAATGCTAGATTTTTTGGAGTGTATATTATTTAACATCTCCAACTTAATATTATTGAGTAATAGAAGTATTGAACTTGTACTGCAACCAAGTTTCTAATTTTAGAGAATCAAGTCTATTTGATCTTGGTTAAGATAAGATTATTTTGATTACTTTGAAAAAAAATAATTTGATTTTGTGAAGATTGCCCCAATAATTATATTTTATTGAGTTACTGAGGCTGTTGTTAATCATGAGTTATTACTCATTTAAGACACATCAAATAAAAACAATAAAGGCAAAGTTCCCTAAACCATAGCCAATCATGTTCAAAAGTCTGCAACATCTGTGGACTCCATTCAATCTGTTAACATTAAAAGATTTTGCATGTCAACAAGCATCCACTGGCATAACCAAAAAAGCAATAGTGAGGAAGAATTTTCAGTCAGGAGGAAACAGGATAGCAAAGTTCTGAGAGCCGATTAAAAACCTCAAACTCTGAGCCAAATAGGTTTGATATCCTGTGCTCAGGAGCATTGGGTTGTGTATTTACCAATCACTGCACTGCTTGTTTTGTTGAATGTGCTGTCAGAATCCACAAGCTACGATTGAGCAGAGCCTAATGATCTTCAGTAGTCCCAGTTCATTTTGGTTTGAAGTGATACATGAAAATTATTGCAGTGTTTACTTGTACAAATTTAGTAAACCTCTCTTCCGCACTCCTATCAATTTACACCAAGGCAGCTTAGCTCGGGCTACCTCAAGCATGGCTGAGAAAGTACAACACAATGGAGTCAATCCTGCACAAAAAGACAGCTGGGAACTACTGCACACACACACACAACATACACACAAATGCTGCAGAGTCAGTATTGTAATACTGGGCTTGTGCTGTGAATTACTAAATGCTTTTTTTTTTTACATATGTGCATATACGATACATATGGTACATCAACACTTTATTTTTATACTCAACATTATTTCATCAACACCTTGGTTATTATAGCACTTGATCATTAATGTAAATCAAGAATAGATTGAATTCAGATGTCTTAAAAAACGCGTCTGACCAAATGATTCACTTTCTGTTTCCCGTTTAGCTTTATCAGTCTCAAAGTGCAGTTATGATGCAATAGCACAATGATGATTCTGACTTATAAGACTTTAGTACTTGCTAGCATATACATAATAAAGAGTAGACGCCACATCGACCGCTACGACCTATTGGCGCTGATGGGTAAACATAGCCTAGCTGACATTAGCCACCCACGATTTCACTGGTAGACATGAATACAGTATAATAATATTCTATCCACAAAACACAACCAATAATACTGTTCAATCTTACCTGTGAAAAGTAATCCCCTGAGCCCTGTTCTCACTCGTTCACACAGGAATACTCTGCACATGGCTCTAACATCTCGACTTCTCATCTGCCTCAGTTAAAGTTTACAGGTAGGATGACCGGAGCAAGATGGCGGCCGTATTTGTTGCGCCCCAGCAGCCAATGCAGTGTCTACTCTTTATCATGTGTAAATGGAGTACATTTATATAGCGCTTTCATGGCCTAAGCTAGGTCCCAAAGCGCTTCACCCATTCACGCACACACTCACACACCAATGGCTACAGAGCTGCCATGCAAGGCGCTAGCCACCATTGGGAGCAGTGTCTAGCCCAAGGACACTTCGACATGTGGACAGGAGGAGCCAGGGATCGAACCCACAACCTTACAATTCACAGGTGACCCACTCTACCACCTGAGCCACAGCCGCCCTGGTGTACACCTGCTAGTGCCTGGCCGGCTCCTTTTTTGGAACCGCATTAGAGAAGGTACTAGCAAGGTGGTACCAGGATCCAGGTATGTTTTCCTAATGGAAAACCAAACCCTGTAGAGTCAGTAGAGTTGTGCTAGTACCATTTAGTGGAAATGCATCATAAATCACTCTCAGTGTAAGCTAGTGTCTTGCATGGTAGCTTTGTTTCCATGGGTGACTGACTGGGTAAAAAAAACTTAGTAGACCAAGTTAAGGTAAAACCATGCTAAAGACATGCAGTCCACTTTCCACTTCCCATTTAGGCCTATTCATGCAAGCAGGGTCTACATACAAACTGTCTGTATACAGATTGTACACTCCAAGTTGTATACATGAAGTATAATGTGGAGAGCTAGCACCTGGGGTAGCATTGAATTGGTGATAAGATCGAGTTATTGAACTGAGCTGGATCCGTCTGTTAATTTTGGTGTACTAAATCTTCTCATTGTCTTCAGGGTCCAAACGTGTGATAATTAAAGGCAGCTAGTTGTGAAGGTGGCAACAAGATGTTTCTATCACAAGCTGTGCAACAGTAAGGTGGAGATCTGCCTCAGCTGGAATCTCCAGGAAACAGGGTGTAGAAGTCACCGGGGAACTGATTGTGTTACCTTGCTCTGTGTTCCTGGTAATTTGATTGTGGTGGGTCTTTGGTAGCACCTCTAACAGGCTGGGATGGCGGCCAGGTGTGTGAAGTGATGAGCTGCCAGCCAAGACTCGGGTGACTCCTCCCTCCATTTGTGTGTTCTGCTTTGTTTACATGTTCACCATCCTTGAATGGTGGAGCTCAGAGATTAGTGTTTCAGTTTTGTCTCAGCTCCAAACTTCTGAACCTCATACCTGTTTCCTTAAGAAAAAAAAAGTTAATATGTTCCTAATGCTACAAATAAACCAGTTACTGTAGTATTTTTTGTGAGAATAGATAGATAGATAGATAGATAGATAGATAGATAGATAGATAGATAGATAGATTCTGGTTCGATGCCGTCAGGGCCTGCAGCCTTGCATCCTTTTGACATAATCATTTCTTTTTTCTGAATTTAAAAGCAAATTATTTCTCAGTCTAACCACATACTGGATGTCTGCATTAAACATACTTTCATGCTGACTTTTTTGCTGACTTTTACTGCTCTGTGGATGACTCACCACGAGTGGGCTGGAAGATTTTGTTTATTGCTTCATTTATGGCATCAGGGAGCAATCACCTATAAACTGAAAAAGTTCCCCTCCAAAAAAACTCAGCTGGACTATGGCTGGTGTTAAAGCCAATGTAAATGTAGCTGCTGGTGTTGGAAACAGATACTGTGAGCTCTGTGATACTTTGCATCAGTGATAATTTCATATAATCTAAAACGCATTTTTCAACATGCCACAGACATCCAGTGTAATTTGACATCGACTGGGTTTCAGCTGCAGAAAACAAAAGGAGAATTAAAATGTAATTTTGAGATGTGCTTTAGGTCTAATTAACGGTAATAACATCAGTTTGTAGGTGAAATGTTTTTAAAAAGATTCTCACAGGCAGGTTTTGATAATCACTCTAACCAAAATTACACAAGTCAGTTATATTCAATGCACTATAAAATGATGTTGATTCCAGTTGCTGTATTTACATCATAGACTTTAAATAGAAATGGACAGTACGAATCAAACATGAGGCCAGTGCAGATGTGCAGAAAAGTGCAATACACCCAGCGGCCACTGGAGGCTGACTCCAAAAATCTCTGGATCCAATTGATTTAAATTCAATTTTTTTTATTTTCAATCATGAAATACTCATTTAATAAATTACATTTTCAAGTCATCCTGGTGTCATTAGCTAAATTTATTTTTTCTGATCAGTGATATGGTGGTCCATTTAAAAAAAAGAAAATAATTAAGTAGATACTCAGCTTCAAAAAGAGGAATATTTAGGGGTGTGGTTAACTTGATCAACAAGCCTAGATCGGTGCTAAACTCGAGTCTCATACACATTGGGCAGTGATCTCAGGTTCAAGGGTTAGACCCGCCTCCTCACTCCTTCCTTCATATCTAAATATGGTCAACTTCTGGCTCCAAACAACCAGCGTGGCAACATTTAAATACCAATCTCTTGGTTTCAAAATCTGAGTCCACAAACAGGTGACATCATGCTTGTTTCATCCATTTGTATATACAGTCTATGATTTACATTCACAAATCGTTAAATCAGTAAAAAGCTAAAGACTAAATATCTTCTGAAAACTTTTACCATGTACCATGCTGTAAATGATATCTTGTTCTATGAGCTACTTTTATTTATTGTAACTTTGAAATTATATGCTTATTATTTTTCATTTTCTGTCCAGGAACTGGCATTGTCAAAAAGCAGCACTCACTGTTGACTTTGTAGTTTAGATAAAGCAGCTTCATGTCACAACCTGTGCAATACAGATCCTAATTCAGCCACTGCCTTCACACCACCTGCCTGTGCAATTTCCATCATAATTACTGTCGTGGTTTATGAAGCTGTGTGTGTGTGTGTGTGTGTGTGTGTGTGTGTGTGTTTGGTCCCAGATGATCACTAAACAAAACGGAGAGCTGCAAAAAGTCGAAAGATTAACAACCAAGGGATGGGCTTTCGGGAGACATGAGTCACACAGCAACATTAAATGCTGCGGTATCTCTTTAATTCACATTCGTCTGCCTGGATTTTTCTGACTTTCTGTGTGTGGCAGTATGCATACCTGCAAGTGACAATGTGAGGATCTATTTACATGTGCAGGTGTCCATGTCTGTTGGTGTAAATGTGTGTATATCTCCTAATGGGGATACTCTCCTCTCTTTCTCCCTTTACCCCTAATGGCTTCTTGGCTGGATCACAGCCTGCTTTCATTAGCCGGTGACCACAGCGAACGACAGCGTGCAGCTCAAGACAGAGAGCTCAGCAGCATAGCGGAGAATAGATGAGAAACACAAAAAGGGGTGAATATAGTAAAGAGGGGGATGATAGATGAGGGACACTTGATTTAGGAGGGGTGGGGACAGGTGACTGCTGAAAGCCAGCGACTGAAACGGGGCAAAGAGGGTAAGAATAGGTGAGGGGAGATAAATGGGTGTCATGTGGGTGGAACTGGTGGGTAGTAATAATAAAGTGCATAAGATGAACGTGTGCTGGTGGAGAAAATATGGGTAACACAATGGGCTAAAGGCATGTGAGGAAAGATCAAACCTCCATCTGAAGGACAACACTGATATATGAATTTGCCATTATATTATTAGAACCTCTTTATGATTCTCCTCTGTCTCCGTCTCTTCTCTTCTGTCGCAATAGTCATGTTAGACTATTAGCTGCCATTCCTTTCTCTCTTTCACTTTCCTTTGCTGTCTGGCTCTTTCCATCAACAGCGCTATATTGCAGGGCAGTGCGTTATGGCTGCCATTATCTGTGTTACTGTAACTGCCTGTCTATTGATAACAGTAATCAATTACATCTCAGTTCCCTCTGCCATTAAGCACTCAACCACACATTACTTTATATAACACACTCACAGATCTCTGCCCTTCTTTGGCCAACAGTGCCAACCTTACTCCTACCTCATTAATACTTTCTGAATCATATCCTTTAAAAATATGAACATTTCGTAGGAACACTCACGACTTCATGCTGCTAGTTTACAGTATATACCCTTGTTATTTGTGTACTCTTGTTATGATCAAACTATTTTTGTCTGTTTTGTTACCCAGAAGAATCCATGCATGAGGTGTGCAATAACTTCTAACATACAAAAATAATCATTTTACTTAAATATTCTTACCTCAAAAACAAGTAAAAAAAACAAAAACAAACCTAACAGCCTATTTAGAACAGAGAGTCCATTTCCTGTTTCTGTACGTGTAGAGACAAAAAAATATAACATGCCCTTGTGTTTTTCCTTTTGTTTTGATTGGTTGTACATATGCAAAGGCTGCACTCATCCAGAAACAGTTGTTGTTGATTACCATATATGTCGTAGCAATAGCAGCTGTACATGCAAACCTGGTAGAGTGCTCCAAACACTGTTTTAATAGCTGCTTGCACTATTTCTCCTGCCATTAAATGTGGTAAGAAGTCTCATTGTCCCAACACCTACAGCTCCATGTGAAAAGTCACAGTTGTAGAAAAATAATTAGATCGTTTTCTATGCCTCCTGTTGTGTCACCATTTGACTGATTTACAAATATTCTGTGGATGAAACGTCGTCTGTTTCAGTGGATTTGCATTCGGCTTCATGATATCCTGCACACATATCAACACAAACTACTATGGGCAGTCTGTGCGATGAGGCAAAATAAGCACCTGTTCCCTCTTCTTTAGGCTCTTGTATACAATTTCCACTCTCTATAATCAGCAGAATAAAAACCAAACAGCCCAAATTCTCCTCACCACAGTTGCTCAGACTGCTATCAGTAAGTGAAAGGACTGGTTGGTTGACTAAGTTTGCTGATTACTGACAGAACATTTTGGGAACATGGTGACTGAGAAGAATGAAATACCGTACTTTCCAGACTATTGAGCGCACCTGTCTACAAGCCGCTATTGAATTTATTCAAGCAGTTTCATGTGGTCCACTTTGACCGGGTCTGATGTGATGAGGCTAAATGTATCGGCGGCGCGGAGCTTGCTAGCTTGTAAAAAGCTAACGAGCTGCGTGCCGCCGATACTGAGCCACACCGGTGTTTAAAGCGCAGGGTTCAAAGCGTCGGAAAAAGGTAGCGGCTTATAGTCTGGAAAATACGGTACTTAGACTAACACTAATATCATAATTTGCATCGAAGAAAAAAATGATCTTCTTAAGTGCTGTTTACATTAATTGCTTTGTTTGATACAACAAAATAATATGAAGCCTCACTGCAGCCCTGCTCCTGGAAAACATATATGCCATATAGGGCCTGTAATTCCTGACAACATACTGTAATACTATGGTTTCTGCTTTGTATTGACTTGTCATTAGCACAATGAATCCCCAGATCTGATTAAGAGACCAAAAATTGGGTCAGCAAAAGAGCACTTCAGAAATAGCTGTTATTCCACCTGCTTGCACCATGATAAGTACTGTTAGGTCAAATATTTCTCTGCAATTACTGTGAGGCAACAGAGCATAAAAGATTGTTTTTGTTGTAAAGTAAGATGCTGGATTTAGACTCAGTCTGGCGATGATGCCCCTCCCAGAAGAGCAGAAAAGGTACAGCAACCTCTATTTTCATGCTGATTTGTAATGACCCATGGCTTGATTTGGCTTTGCCTGCTGGGTCAGACATTGCAAAGATGAAACTAATGTTGAAACTCAACACGAAGGCTAATGACCGAGCAATAGCAAACAAAGAAGTCTGTATTGTTCATAAAGCTCCAAGGTGAGAATAGAAAACTCATAAATTTTATATTTATGTAGAGAAGCATTTTTTTCATCATAACCTTAAAAAGAATTAATGAATCATTTCTCTTATTGAATTTTTTTCCCATTCACCTAAACTCTGGTTTGTACTTTATAATAGAGTTTTGAGGGCACTTAATCTGTTTCAAAGCTTTTTGTGTGCTCTGCAGCAAGGCTCCTTTATTATTTTGCAGCAGCTGGGCCTCACTACACAGATTGAGGTGCTTTTTCCCCCCTCTGTGCCTTTGAGCACTAATGTCTGTGTGTGTGCCTGCATGTGTGTGTGTGTGTGTATGTGTGTGTAGTGTGTTAATAGCACAGGGAGGGCCTGTAAACTCAGTGAGCCTGATGGCCAGAAAGTTTGTCAGCACCCAGGAACCCTTTAAACCCATCATCATCTGGACCTCTGTCATAAACCCAAGGTTTATTACGTATTTGGGCCTAGGCATGCTCACTGACATCTTAGTCTTAAAAGAAAAATAATAATAGAAGCAGTTTAATTAAACTGTAAAGTTGAAGGATTCAGCAAGGAGATTACTTGCACATCAAAGGTTGGAGCTTTAAAACTATGAAGTAGCTGCAGTAACATGTTAGCGTCGCTACACTTTTCTGAATCCCTTATCTGATGATCAGCTGTGAGGATGTGCAAGATCACACAAGTTTAACAAAACTTTAATGACAGTACAGACAACAATCAATCTTCTGAACTTCTAAAACTCATTGCCCAGAGGAAACCTTCACTGTATCCAAAACATAAAAACTCTGTCACCAAGAAAAACACATTTGTTTTTGGCTTGACCTGCATGTATCATTTTTCAGTATCCAATGAGGCTGTGATGTGGTTCAATGGGCCAAGAGTTGATTTTGGATTTGTATCAGGCACCTAGACCCCATAGTAATGATTATGTGCAGAATGGAGCAAAAATACAAGCTGCTTTTTGGCTGACGGTTGTCTTCGGTGCTGTTTTGCAGTAAAATGCCACATACGTACTCTTATGAAATATAAAACTGTGAGAAACAATGAATTCACTCTCCTGTAAGCACTTAGCAGCGCTGGGGGAGGCGGAAAAAGCAATGGAGGATGAGCTGCTGCGTGTAATGTGTTTGTTCCTGCACATTCATTTGGTGGAAAAGCAAAGATAATGGTGTGTTATATTTTAACCACAGTCGTATCCAAAAAAATCAACTGGTATTAACCAGATACTTGGACTGAAGTCTAATGCTAACACACCGCGTCCACCTACAATATTGCATCATATTGAATGAGGCTTCTTTGGAAAATCCTTTAGGTGTCGACCTGCAGACAAGCTGTCAGTACATTTTTCAATAGTCAAGGTATTTGTCATTGTCTAAACTTTTATCAGGAGAAAAATTTTGGACAACTATTTGTTCTGTTGTTTGTATTCAACTAATGTGTAACATCAAAGGTGTTTTAATGCATTTTAATGCTATTCAGATTGTATTTTCTATTTCTATTATCAGTAAATGTCAGATCTTGCATATCCACTTAGGAACATTATACTTACCGTATTTTCCGGACTATAAGCAGCTACTTTTCTCCGACATTTTGAACTCAAACACCGGTGTTACTCATGTATCGGCGGCACAAACCTCGTTGGCTTCTTACGAGCTAGCAAGCCCCGTGCCTCCGATACGTTTAGCGTCATCACATCAGGCCCGGTCAGAGTGGACCACATGAAACTGTTTGAATAAATTTGGTAGCGGCTTATAGACAGGTGCGCTCAATACTCCAGAAATTACGGTAATAATTAAATCTTATCAAAGAGCTTTAGTTGCATGAACCTAACCAGAGATGTAAGTATAGTTCTTCATGCCTTTATCAAAACATTTCCTGTCAACATAAACCAGGCAACATTAATATTTATCATAGATCATATCTGAAAGAAACAATTTAGTGATTTCTTGGTGACAGGGTTGAAGAAGAGATTTTACTTTGTGTTTAAAGACACTGATGACTGTAAAGTCAAGCTTATAGCAATAATGCAGTGAGTACTGATACAAGTATACAACAAAGAAAGTGTGAAAAACCCTGTTATACTGTATCCACTTTTTAGATTATAAAAAACATTGAAGAAACAACGTCAGACAAAATTAGGCATGGACATTTGAGAATATGTAAACAAGCTAATCTACAGTGAGCTGAAAGTTGCTGACAAATGAAGTCATGTATATTATTATAATCAGATTTATAAATGATCCAAGGGCAGCCCCAGGCAATTGCTTGCCATGTTTAAACATTGGCAAGAACTGTCATAACAACCCTGCAGCACACCCAAAAGTTCAAAGCTGCTGCTTCTATACTTCGTCATAAATGCTGCTCAGGAATTTGTCTTTTCTGTCTTTTCACAGCTCTTTGTGTTTTAAGTTCTTTAAAAACAGTACCTCTGGGGATAAAGTGGAGGAAGGCTAGTGCACGAATAATGACCTCAGATCTCATCATTGCTACGCCGTGATGTGACACAACCGAATGGATGCAGAGTCTGACCTGTGAAGGTTAATACCTATTGTTGACAGCAAATTAATCTTAGAAGTTTATGATCAGAAAAGAGCCAAGGCGCTGCCCGCAAACAGCTACTCTGGCTTATATATAGTTGAGTTTTAGTTCACTTAAATTTGGAACAAGTCTTGTGAGGCACACAAGATAACAGAGCGACAAAAAGTAGATACAAAAGTCAGCACTTGAATCTGGTCGGGGATATTATATTCTGTATTATGTTACAGCAGGTTGGTGGTTGTGATCACGGTACAAGGGGATATCCCTGCAGGCACAAGTCTGAAAAACAACTGGAGGAGATAATGCACCCGGCTGTTTGTCTGACCGCTGCTGAGGCCGATTGAAACAGGCTGTAATATGACCGCTACCACGGGACTATATAGTTGTAGCCATTGCTGTTCTTTGCTTGTTTGTGATTATGGCAGTGACATATTAGTTTACAGTGAGCGTAACATGCAGCAGTTGGGAGCATGCAGTGAACTGACATGGCTTTGCCAGCTGAGCACTGAATTGAAGCCACAGTATTCCCCAACTCCTGTGGCTTATTGGTAACACATCTGTCATAAAAGCACCGCAGGTTCAGATAGTTACAACGCAGCGAGACATATTCATAACACCATTGCACCAGTGGCTGTTTACTGCACGCAGTCTGTGCCTTTTGAAAGGAGGAATGAGCAATGAATGCATCATGTAAAGTGTCACATCATCTCTCCTTTCTGTTGTATCAGCAGAGCTTTTCTCTGACTGGCAGTGTATTAAAACTGCATTGGACCAGTACTCCAGCTATTTATATGAAGCAGATTATCAAACACAAGACAGGACTGGATGTGTGGAGATGCCAGTAGTGTATCTTCAACACACCAACCACCAAATGATCACACTGTAGACATTATCATTCTGTATGTGTGTGTAGATTTTCAACAAACTCCATTTAGATCTAAGATGGTTCTGAATTTTAATGAAGACATGATCACTGTTTTCTGTTCATACCTACTGCTTCCTACTTCTTCTTTTTCTTCCTGTCACTCTCAGTGTTGTGCTGCCCCCTACTGTTTGTCTTTGTTAAAACATTTGCCTGTTGTAACTGATTTTTTTCCTGCATGATCCTCTTATCTTGCCTAAAATGTAATCTGCTGTTAATTAGGTAATGCTCTATCTTGCCAAATAAATAAATAAATAAATCATAAAAAATCTGTTTCAGTAGTTGCTAACAGAGGGACGGACAGATAGATGAACACATGTGAAAACATAGCCTCCTTGAAGTGTGTGTGTGTGCGTGTGTCTAATTTGATGAAGTTATATTAAATCAAAAGTTAGTGGCAATTTGTTAACACACACATATCTTAACATATACACACTGCAAATATCTTCTTTCATAAGATTTTTTATTCATTATCTCAGCTCAGTCCTTCAGTCCTTTATGAAACATATGTTTTTTTCTACCTCAGCAAATCACACATGGTACTTAGCATAAGCTCGACTATTTTTGGAGTGGGTCAAGCGCCATCTAGTGCACCCTTCTTGCCCCCGCTCTCCGAACAAAAGCACACGATATCGAAATTGGTCCCTGACGAGACCCGGCTTTTTGAGGATTTTTAGGGTCTGTGACACCTTCAGACATCCAAAAATCCTTGGTATCACTCTTATCAAGTGTGATGAGCTGGCTGTCAGTTTTCCCCGAAGGAGCTAACTTTGAAACAATACCTGTGATTTAGGTTAGCCATCACTCTCTCTCGATTTCTCCTGCACAGTATTTCTTTCTCTCTCTCTTTCACACTCACACACACACACACACACACACACACACACACACACGTGATAGCTGTGGCCCATGGGGATATTTTTCTTTTGGCTGAGGGATCAGAAGGATGCAGAGCTGTGAATGCTTCAGTCCCGCTCTCCTCTGGTGTGCGCTCTCGCTCACACTGTGTTGGGAATTAATGACATCTCTGTGGCCCATCAACAGCACAAAACACGTGGGGAGAAAACATAAGAGATGGAGTGTGGGGGGAGCAGCTGTGGGGGCAGAGAAGAGCAGATAAACCTGGGACTTTATGTTGAATTCCTCGGCCATGCACTGTGCTGCAGCAGAAGAGGCGGTAAAGGATAATACAAAAAGGCAACCTGAGAGCAATAGGAATGAAGAGAAAAGAACAATAAGTTGGTGCTGAGTCAGATTGGTGATATTGCAGGAAGAGGTAATTTCATTTTGGCTTTCCACCAGAGACCAGAGAGAAGAAAGTAAGGCTTAACACTTCATGCCTTTTCCTTTCACCTTCATGTTAAGACACATACTCTCATTGATTTGATCTTTTCCTGTTTCACATGTTGTACATGTTGACACAGGAGAACACAGGAATTACAGATACAAAGGGATTAAAAGACTGATGGAAAATGGATGAAGGGATGAGACAGAATTGTATTATTCATTTTTTCATTCATGTAGTCCTTCAAAGGACTTTGATCGTGTCCCCTTAATAAACAATAACCATTTATATGCACAATAAAAAATTAACTCATCATATTAAGTTGCATCCTAGAAGTTAAAGGAGCAAAAGCAATATTGTTGTTTAAAGCTGGTGTAGTCCTGGTTGATCCAGAGAGGGATATTAAAGTCTTTCCAAAAACATTACACTTTCTCATTTTTCTTTTATACACTGCAAAACCTCTTTAATCTGACTATAATGTGTAACGGGAATGCCTCCAAAAAGTTAATTTACCTACTGAATCAATTGCATCTCATAAGCAAGCTGAACTCCTGCACTGGCCTATCAAGTCCAATATCTCATACTGCAGTCGAGCATTTACACTGATCACCCAAAACATTTATGATGACTCACAAATGAATCAAATAATGTTGAATATTTCAGAGCATCTCCAAATTGCCAATACAAACAGTGTGCTCTCCTTCAGGAGTACTGAGTGCCTGCTAACAATGGAGCAAGGAGCAGGGACAGGGTGTTGGGTGCCCAAGGCTCGCTGATCCAAAGAAAGCAAATCTATTGGATAGAAACCAGCAGAGATTTTACTGTGGCACGAGTCAGAGAAAGATTTAATGATCGTTATGGATAGAAGGTGTCACAACAACACACAATGCACTGCGTCCTGCTGCGTTTGGGGCTGTCTAGCCACAGACAGTCTCCCTAACCCTTGCCCAACACTGAAAGCGTCTACAAAGGAGCATAGAGGAAAATCTATGAAGTACTGAGCCCCAGGTGAGACAGAATGGTGTGGAGGTTGAGGTCGTGGATGACCAAGTTGTTACAGGTCATGCAACTGTCTTTCTGGTTTTTTGTCTTGTATTGTTTCCTCCCTTCCTGCCAATTGTTGTGGCTCAAATTCCCAATTCAATATTGGTGAGCTGATGGTACAGTGACTACAAAAGGTGTGGACAGTGTGTTGGGTCTCAGAAGACAAGCCCAGACAAGGTAGCTCCCCAGAGCTGCTCTGTCTAGGATTTATTTTTTTCTTATTTCCGGACCCTGTAACCCTTTAGTAGCAGCTCGCCTGTCTCCACACCACACCAACCATAACTGTCCCAGCTTGAACCCACTGATCAGTTTAAGCTCTTAAGCCTTAGATTTGGCTTCTTACAACTTTCTTTGGCTGAAGTGCATCTGTTCATGAGCTCTTTTGTTTCATTTAAGTCGGTGACAAACCTCACTCATTTTGTGACATAGTACTGTGCAGATTCAATTAGGAGGCATCACAATTATCATATTTTCTAATGATGAGCATTGACAAACTCAAAGTTAATGGTGGGTGCTGTCACAAACATTGGTTTAGTTCTATGTGGGGAAAGAGAAAAGTGAATTTTAGGAATTAAATGCTGTTGAACACAATTTTAAATGCCCAAAATAGACAATTGACTGCAAAATACTGCAAAGCACAAAAATTATTATTGGCGGGAGGGGCCATAAGATTGCAATTGTTTGTCTATACATTTTTGTGTACTTTTTTTCCTATGTTTTTGTCTTCAGTTGCTGTTTTGTTCCTGTCAGGTTACAGTTGAATAAATATGTTGAAATATAGAATATGTGTAATATACAGTCAGATCCCAGCACTTCATTATCTTATAGGAAAATTCAAGTTTGCTAAAGCATGAATGAGTGGGATATATGCTGAATAAACATAACTGAGTTAACTTACTGACTTTTCTCAGCTCCAGCTCAGGCTGCTGCTTTATTTTATACATCACACACTGATGTTTGCTCTTTTTTATCCCATTACTGCAGTGAATTGTAGTACCAGTGTGTTTCTCTGATCATTGCTTTTTCCATTACCATGCACAGAAGCATATTCAGAGCTGATTGGACAAACTCTGATCAGCTGTTTCTGCTTTTTCTGTCTCGTTTAGTTGATGCTGAGATTCAGGTTAGATTCAGAGTTTGCTGTTTGCTGAAATAATCTGCCTATGTGTGCACAACCACAGTTATTAGTTCATGTCCAAAAAAATGCTGAAACACTTCTGAATAGTATAACATCTTTTATACTGAGTGGCAGAGAACAGACTCTTTCCCAGTCATTTCAATGTCACCCAAAAATGTGGCACATTGATGACGTAGACCGGTGATCCAATCTTAGCCTGAAAAACAACCTTGACTTCAATCTGCAGTGTAAATGGAGTCATACAATTACATGGTAAGGTTAAGACAATATCACAGAAGGAAACCCAGCAATCCCTACTTGGCAAAGCTCTTGGACACAGTGGGAAGGAAAAGCTTCATTTTAACAGGAAGAAACCTCTGACAGATCCAGACTGAGGGTGGGCGGCCGTCTGCCTCGACTAGTTGGGGTGAGGGGAGAACAATGTCAGAGAAGATGAGCATCAACAAACAACAAACAGTAAACGCTGAGTAGGTTGGTGGACCAGTAACTGCAGATCAGACACATGCAGGTCTGGAGTCAGAGATATCTGTAGAAAGGTACAGGGAGGGAGATAAAGGACTTCAAAAAGGAAAAAGCACAAAACTACTGGAATAAGAACTTGAAAAATGCAGTGAAAGTGAGGAGAGGGGTGATGCACCAAAGGGGAAACAAACCCAAAATGAGAAACCTCACGGCTAAAAGCTCTGCCTCCCATTCGACTTTGGGAAACTCTGGAAACCACAAGTAAACCTGCAGCCTGAGAACAAAGTGCTCTGTTTGGATGGTATTAGGAGTCAGTAAGTGCCTTGTAGTGCTGTGCAGTAGTGAAATTGTTCAATTACACTGAGTTGAGTCAAAAAACAAACATAGTGTTGTACAAGAAAACACCTTCTGGTTCATAACAACTGTCAAAAAGTATTTCCAATGTCCCCTGAGCTTCCATCACTGAGTTGAAGAAATCCTTGGTTTCTTTGAGTGTGTTGAACACAATGATTCAACATTTCCTGGTCCTTTTCCTCCAGGTCGACCATCTTGACTTGGATTGATTGCAGAATTGACTTGTGGTCACCTTTAAGTGCTGAAATTACACTAGACTGCTGACTGTAGCTTGCTCACCCCAGAATTTATGGCGTCAACATTCATGGCCAGGGAGACCAACCTCCTCAGCTTGGAAAGCCTTTAGGTTTTCATCAGTCCATTTCATCGGCCGCGCCTGACAACGGTGTAGTTTGATGTGGTCATGTAGTTTTTTTGCAGTATAGCTGGCAACAGCTTCAACGTCAGAATGAGTTGCATGAAGTCGAAGAGATATATGAAGACAATTTTGTTCTGGACTGTTTATCACAGTCTGTAAAATAATCAATAAGCCTATTTAAATACTGCAACAAATAAGTGAGAAGCTGATAGTTCATCTTGTCCAATCAGACTTTAAAATGAGTAACAGTAAACAGAACTGAACATATATTCAAAATTTTAAAAGATGTTTCTTGAAAGAAAACATGCTGATGACTGGATAGTAATTACACAGGATTATGTAATGAATGTAATTTATCACACAATTATTTACGCAATTAATTGACTGTAATTTACATGCATCATTACATTGTACAATAGTGGCAAAAATGGGAGTGTTGATCACTAAACAAGCAGTGACAAAATAATTCATATGTTTATTAATGAATCAAAGACTGCACAGGTAACAACAAGACATGCAAATGGAGACTTGCAGCAAAGTAATATTTCATCCTGAAGTGCTGAAAGGCCGAATTTTACCAAGCACTTCACTATTCAATCTCTTCAGTGTTATCAAACAGTATTATTAATGCTGCTTTTGTTGAAGAAGATGAGTTCTGGAGCACAGCAGGGCATAGATCAGCGGTGTAGTCGCTCTAATGGGGTGATAATGCCCACACAGAAAAGCACTGGCATCTTTAAGTGACAGCTCATGCTGTCTGTTTTAGTGCTTATTGGTCTGAGGAGGTCACTCGATCAGTTTTGGATAGATCTGGCTCCTTCAGTCCTGTGTGTAGGCAGCCAGTTTGATGCGGACCAGCTGGCTGTAGTTCACATGGATACACTGAGATCGGTTCAGTTAAAATCCCAATCAATGGCAACAGAGCAGTTTTATTGAATTAGCCAGCAGAAGGAAGGATGAAATGAAAAACAGTGACTTGCAAAACAAGATATGTTGACAGTAACAGCTGTACCGGCCAGTGGAACAACAACACAGAGGTAGGAGGGGAATCTGGCAGCGTTTGGGAGTCCAGATCCTCATTAATCCAGAGATGGATGAGTCATAACACTGTTGCTGTGAATGATTACTTTCCAACGTATGACAGAACATTTCTCGAAGAAAAAACTAGATAAAGGGCCCTGCATAAGAGGCTATGATCACTAAGTAATCAGTAATCAGATCCACTACATGATCCACAACTGAGGTTTTACAATTTGTGTTGAGGTGACCTAAAATGTGTTTTCTCCTACAGTCTGGAAATCATGCCAATTTTTGCAGTTTTACTAATTTGTTAACAGAAAATAATTCAGTATTTGTAAAATTAGCATCATGCTTTCAGTGATAAGGCTTTATTTTAGGTTTGGGTAGACATGGTTTAGTGTGTTTTTTCCCCCTCAACATTTATGTTCACACCAACATTTGTGCTCTATCTCATGGCTCCAGCTCCCCTGTCCGCCCCAGAGTTATCCAGGTTGGATGCCAACTCGCTGTCAGGACCATGTTTTCACCCTACCTCCACCATTATCCTCCTCACTTGTTATGAATACGGTAAGCCAACATTTGTCACCTTGTTTTCCTTCTTACTGACAAACACTTAATTTATAAATAAATAAAATATGACAGAATACATGTTTTCCTGAACTAGTGGTATTCATTGTTTATAATTAAAAACATCTAGCCTATCATCACATTTTAACAAATTCTCTCTTTTAAAACTTTTTCATTATCTGAAGGAGAAATTCAAATAAGCTCTCATCAATGAAGCTGTCATGTAGTCATTTCATAACAGTGAGAGGTGAGAATACTTGTCAGCAGGTTAAGATTTGGTTACTTGATATTTCAATTGGCCTCTTCATAACTGTGGCACTTAAACACAGGTTTGCTGGCTGATGAATGACAGATATGTCCAATTATTTCTAAAAATGATAACAGCAACTCCATCTTCAATGGGTGTTTGTGCTCGTAGTGAATCACAGAGCTTTCTTTGGGTAAAAGAGGATTTAACTGAATCAGCTGCCAACCATTGCTAATTACTATTCAGATGCCACTAACAGGTGTATGCAAAGGTTTGGGTACCTCTGGGTAAATTACATGCTGTATCCAGCTGAAATGCAGCTTTTACCAGGGAGTGATGATAATTAACAGTGAAAGAGCGGTCAACAGAAAGCAGTCTTCTTAAAATTGCAAAAAACTAATCCTATTGTGGTCAAAAATGACAGCTTAGCATGGATGGGAATACAGTCAGAAAAACCCATCTATCATTCTACACCTGCAGAAAAACCCACATTAAACCAGATTAATATGTTGATATAACTGATAGTTAAAGCAGTGTGAGCAAAGCTACAAGAAAATGTCCTGAATAGGTGTAACAACATTTCAAATAAACAAAATGACCAGTATTTTCAGATTACTGAAAGTGGTAATAACTATAATGGGAGTCATATTTTTTGGTTGTTGTATGTAAAGTAACTCTTTGGGTGCAGTCAAATTGGAGCAAAACATCTGGATCAGTGGTAGCAGGCTTTCTCACAACCTCTGGCGGCAGTAAAAAAAAACACACAAACATATCACACACAACTCTGCATCTGTATAAGCCACAAATTTAATTGCTCTTCCCATAAAACTTCCTTTTGGCAGAGTGTGCGAAGGTGACATTGGAGAGTGAAAGGTAATTTAGACGAGATAGTACATTTAGCCAAGAATTTAGCAGATTGTACACACAGCATTGCCCCCACAAGCTGAAAAATCAAACTGTTCCTGTAATTTTTGTCCTTTGCTATTAGATGAAGTAGGAATAGATGAGTTGCCAAATTACCCATTTTCCTACACTTACCTCTGTAGCCGTAAGATCAAATGAATTAAAACAAGGAAAGTGCTGAGAGTGAAGTTTGGAAAATGGTATCTGCTAATTAGCCGCATACACCCCTGGGCTTTGAAGATGTGTGAACATTTGTATGCAAGTGTGCATCCATATGTGGCCACGGCTGGGATCCAGGATCCACAGTTTTAGACTGAAAACAGAGCACAACATACGACCTCTGTTTGTCTGTTTCTTAGCTTTACTGTCACTTTGTTGAAATAAAGTTTATTTTTGTGATGAACGCCTAGAAAACAATGCATATCACATGTACATGTCAAGTAATAACAATTATTTTCTTTACAGAAAAAACAGGATGTGCTTTGTTTTCTTTCTGTCCATGTCACAGCTTCTTTTATGTGAGAAGCTGATAAATTCTCACTTTCAGCCTTTTATTTTCCCCTTCCTCCTTTCTAAATGTCAGTGCCGCCAGATCACTGTGCCGTCGTTCCACCCCTGAACACCCAAACGGAATTGAGGGGAGCCAAGAGGAACCGGAACAATTTGGCTTGATAGCACACCCTCTGCTCAACATTGCTAAGCGACCACCGTGAACTCAATTTCGTGAGCCTTCCCTTACCTAGAGGCTAGAGCTAGTGAGTGAGAGAGTCTGGATGTGTATGTTAGAGTGTGTGTGTGTGTGTGTGTGTGCTGAAGACCCACCTCTCAAGTGAATCATCCCAAAATCTGTGCAAGTTCTGGTCTGTTGGGTTTCGGTCTACACTTGGGCTCGGTGTATGTTCATGTGTATATAGGGCTTGTGTGCATGTTTGCGTGCACATGGCAGTGTGGTTCTGCTTGAGTGAGAGGTCTCTGGCCCATCTAGATACCTCAGCTGTGGACAGTCACACTCATATTACAAATAAATGACAATTGATGGACCATATTACTGTGTGTGTGTGTGTGTGTGTGTGAGAGAGAGAGAGAAAGAGAGAAAGTGATAACATTGGTGTTAGTTTCTGATGTTAAAGCAAAGAACTTAATATTCTAAATATTCATATTAATTACTTTATTTATCAAAGAAAACCTTGAAATCCTTTAATTGTATGCATGTTCATTCTGATTGTAGTCCATAATGTGCTTTTATTTGAGACCAGTGCTTATTTTAAATACTATATATATTTTTATATCTCCATAAATAATTCACCAAATAGCTATTTCTGTTCTTTTATTCCATTTAAACACTGTAACTATTCATCATTACATTCAGAATTTTCTCCTTCAGCTCCCTTAATAATTTCTTTCTGCCATCATCACAAAGTGTGGTTGGGAAACTAAAGCATTAGGAGCCTCTTTTTAGGACTTGATCTTAGCTCTACTCCCACTGATTTGGCATCACTGACACAGCTTAGCTGAATATGGCAATCAAACACGGAAATGTAACTTAAATGGACTGGCTAATAATTGATTCCCGACTGCCAGGAAACAGTTGGTGAATTCAGCTCTGGCTACCTCCCCCTGGACCAGTGCTGGATCTGACTGAATCAGATCCTGTATTGTGTAGAAGTGCATAGACGGACACACAGGCGAGCAGAGGCAGAAACAAGAATAACAATATAGACGAGACTGGACTCCTGTGTTGTCCAATGGTCAGCCTTTGCCCTTAAATGTTCATTCAGTGTGAACAAATCCAACTCTTCCTCACAGAAAACAAATAAAAAGTGTCTCACCAGTTTCAGGTAACCCCATAATAATATGATGGAAGAGCCCTTCAAACAGTCTGCAGTTATTAGTCAGCTGAGAACAGCTCATATTAATATAGAAAAGTATCACATCTGAATTTGTTATCACTTGCAATAGTTTCGCCGGCGCATCTCTCTGCAATTGATTTTGAATAACAAAAAAAAACAATGCAGTGGGGTTGCTGGTGCAGGGGTTGTTGTCTGTGAAATAACTGTGGCACAGGCGATGTTGAACTACCCGCAAGACATAATGTGACATTTCACAGGCAACAAAACATACAGGAAGACTATTCTGACCTTTAGAGGTTCAAATTTATGAATCAAATTGATACGTGCACACACACAAACACACACACAGACTGTCTGTCTCTTGAACAGGTTGCACTTCAGTGTGATCTTCAGGAAACATGGTTATTATTCTGATCCTACAAGAAAATGAGCAAAACAGAACATCCCTCTGAAGTTTGGATTGTCACTTTTCTTTTTTTTTTTTGCAGAGCACTTCAGACATTTTCCGGTGTGAGTTGTCTCAGTTGGGTCCTTTGTAATGCCGACAGCATCTTTTCTTTTTACATTAGGAGTGTCTACAGAGTTGTATGTGAGACACAGCAGTGGTGGCTATAAGAAATAATGACATTGTTTTTAAGAGAGCTGTATGTGTGTAGGTGAGAAAATGTATAAGAAGAAATGACGAGTGCATTTAAGGGAGAATAGTCGTGAACCCAAGGATCAATTAAAGCACATGTAAAATACAAAGTGTTGTATGTGTGAAATAATTAATGTTTTATTTAATGAAGGTTGCTTCACAGAATATGAAAGCATTGCTGAGTGTCTCACACCTATTTCTGAAAGAAACCCTCATCTACAGTATACCGTGCTTCTCCCTTGGTGGAGACTATTATATAAGATTATATAAGACTATTGTTGTGTGTGCTACAGTAGAGTAGTGGTGCATAAGTATGATGATGATGTGAGAGAGAGTGTGCAATGGTACAAGAGTGTATATGGGACAATAAAGTGGTGTGCTTTGTATTTATTTATAAAACACGAACTGATGTTTTTTTTTTTTTTTTTTTTGCTTAACTCTCAGAAATAAGCACGAACCAAGAAAGTACAGGCAACAATCCCCTAAGCTAAAAGTTACGTATTCACATTTGTTGAAGAGTTTAAACACCCAAACTGACTTTTTAAAACCTGCAGGTAAATCGCCTGCGCCCTCAGAGACACCAAGCAGTAAATGTTTCTGAATATGCAGCACAAACAACACGTTGTTTATTTCCAGTCTCAAAGCCCAATAGCCACACATACAAAGACGTATAGACTCTTAAAGCACAGGGGTATACATGCAAAAAAAAAAAAAGTCCAAGTGTGAGAATGAAAAATTCCCAGCCAGGGCATCCACACAGTCTTTTACACCTTTGAATGGATGTGGATTGCTGCCATTCTCATTAACAAAAGGGCAGTCCCCACCATCTTTGTATGCAGAGTTTGGTCTAGGAACACTTTCCGAGTGAGTGGTACTGAAACAATTGGTGTGCCACTCTAATCTCAACACTGCTGCTGAGCTTTGGATCTGGTTGTATTTGGCAGACAGTCTCCCCTTGTGGTGTGGCAGCTCGCAATAGCTCTAGTCTTTGTGGCACTTCATGGTTGCCAAAATCTGAAGGAAAGGTCATTTATACTGCCGACACAGTGGGAGAAAAACACTCAGGTGTCTGCAAGAGAAGCCAGCTTCGTGCTCAAGTTATACAACCACTCTGGAAAGTGGCGACTGGGCTGTGAAACCTTTTTCAGTTACTAGTGCGTTGAATTATCTACATACAATTTCCTTCCTCTCAGTTTTCTGTCTGCACGGCGACAGGACTTTTCACTGCGCTCATTGCTCTGTCTGAATGTATCTCATTCTCCGGTTTTGGCACGTATAGCATCTGCACTGCAATCGTGTGTTGACGGGGTTTCTATACTGAGCTACACAAGGGTAGCACAACGCAATTTTATCACACATAATGGGATGAGTTCCAGCAATCCCTAAATAGCTGTGATTTGCAATCAGTTTGTCATTTCATGCTTACAAAGTATTCCAGATCACTGGTACCTCATCTACCAGGTAATACTTTCTGTGTTTTGTTTTTTTTTTTTTAGTTTGAACTACACAGTGAAAAGCAGGCAGAAGGAAGATGAAAAATAGATGGCAGAGGGGTAGTGAACCCCCGCCCCTTCCTAAAATCCTGGCAATAACACCGACACACGTCCAGATGTCACAGCACAAACTTCTACACTGTATGTTATTAACAGATGTTGAAAAGTATGAAGAAGACGCAATATGTAATAGCTGCATGTTCTGATGGTGATTGGATTATGTGGATTTCATGACAAGTCATAAAACAATACCGTATTTTCCGCACTATAAGGCACATCGGATTATAAGGTGCACCTTCAATGAATGGCCTATTTTAAAACTGTTTTCATATATAAGGTGCACGGCATTATAAGGTGCATAGAATAGAAACTACTGTAGTGTCTGGGGTTGTGTTATCATCCATCTAGATGAAGCTGCACTACAGGGAATGTCAACAAACAATCAGATATGTCAGTCAGTCAAACTTTATTAATAGAAAACAAACCAACGTTTTGACAACTCCGTTCACTCCCAAAACAAGCTAGTCCATTCACAATACGGTACCGTACCTACCGGTAGCTCTTACCGGTATTTGCGCCGCCTTCGTTGAAAACAATGTATTTCCAACTCCATTTGTCACAGTTCAAAGCTACATGAACAGCTGTTTTATTTTTTTCTCCGAGGTAACGTCACAAACGTGGAGGGAACTTTTCCCTGATTCAGTAAACACGTAAAGGAACAGTCTGATACTGCTACGGTAAATCAAACATTAGTGCAATCACAATATACGCCCCCTGACTACGGTAGCCATTTTTAACCAATATTGATCCATATATAAGGCGCATCGGATTATAAGGTGCACTGTCGGTTTTTGTGAAAATTAAAGGTTTTTAGGTGGAGCTTATAGTGCGGA
>OOFC01016012.1:0-23467 GCA_900323345.1 Pseudochromis fuscus | reverse complement strand
CCTACCCGAACCAGAGTCTGTATCCCGTCCCCTCTTTCATCTCTACCTCCTGTACTTCTACCCCCTACCCGAACCAGAGTCTGTATCCCGTCCCCTCTTTCATCTCTACCTCCTGTACTTCTACCCCCTACCCGAACCAGGGTCTGTATCCCGTCCCCTCTTTCATCTCTACCTCCTGTACTTCTACCCCCTACCCGAACCAGGGTCTGTACCCCATGCCCTCTTTTATCTCTACTCTACCTCCTGTACTTCTACCCTCTACCCGAACCAGGGTCTGTATCCCCTTCCTGCTTTTACTGGTGCAGCTGCTGTGAGGCTGGGGTAGCATAGGTGTGCAAAGTGAGAGGTTTTTGGATCTGGGTTCCCTTAGAGAAAAGTATATGAAACATATAAAGGTTCACTTTAACACCGGTTTTCTCTCTCCCGTAGTCTTTGTTTGTCCATTCTGTCCTCTTCTGTTTAAGTCTCTGCAGGTCTCTGGAGCTTCGTGGATCTGGGGCCTGACTGACTTGATCCATCCTGTCCTGACTTGATGACCAGCATCTCGTCTCTTGTCTCTATCTTTCTGTCCCTCTCTCTCTCTCCCTGTCCTTTTGTCTCTGCCTCTCCCCCCAGTCGCTGTTTCAGCGGGGCCTCCCAAGAGTCCTGTCTGCCGGAGGTTTCTTCCTGTTAAAAGGGAGTTTTTCCTTCCCACTGTCGCCAATTGCCAAAGTGCTTGCTCTTGGGGGGACCGACCGTGGGTTCGTGCTCTCACTCTAACTTGTTGCCATTACAAGGCCCTAATTGACTGTCTGAATTCTTTATTTTTACTACTGTAAAGCATCTTTGAGCATTGTTAAAAGTACTCTTAAATAAAATTTAAGATTATTATTTATATGCAGCATGTACACCCAACATTTTAAAACTGTACTTAGAGCAGAAAACATGGAAAAGCAGAATAGATCCTCTTTAAAATGTCACTTTCAGTACTATACACAACATAACATTAGTCTCCTGTGCTTAATTTCTGACTGCTCTATCATTCACTTGGGTTCATGTGTTTCTTCTGGCCTCTCTGGGGACAGTAAGACCCCTTTGAATTGTGATGCTAATGTGTTTTTATGCTATGATGTTATAGCTGTCATCCTAGCTGATGGAGATCGAAAGAAAAAACAACAAAAAACATCCACCGAGCAGATTCATATTCATTCAGGCAATCTGACAAGCTTTGTTGTGTCGGTCAGACTCAAGTCAGAGGCCCGTGAACACCATAAAACCATGAAAACTGAGCAAACACAGAGAGCAGAGTGACAACTGTGGCAATGCAATCACTTTCAACAAGAAAAGGAAATTAAACAGCAACCATCTGTAAAAAAACAAAACAAAAACCCAGCCTCGACCCTCAGAGAGCCATGACCCACCAGCGATATTATAAAAGCAGGCCTACTCTCAACTTTTATTGGAGAGAGATTTGCGGGAGTGCGCCTGGTTGCCTGTAAAGTTAATCAAACTTGAAAGCTCATATGGGCTAAGCAGGCTGTCAATGACCGGCAACAAATCCAGGTAGAAGATCCAGACCTACGCACGGCCTTCACTGACCCTGAATAAGAAGAGTTCTCCTTATTCAGCTTTCATTAATCATAGGACAACTGGGAGGAAACGTGGGAGAGGGCTTGATGATAGAGCACGAGTGGGTTGGATAGTTAAACCGAACAAGGGCAGCTGGAGTCAGGACGGTTCAGGCAAAGTAACACTGGGCCTTCAGATCCAGGACAGTTGAAGTCTCTGCACTGCACGATCACCCAGACTGAGTCCTGCAGCTGCTGCTCTGTCCCCGCTGACTGAACGTGAAGGCTAATTGTTTTCAACAAGCTAAAAAAAAAAAAAGACTGTGTTCATTTCTATTCTGACTCACAGGGTAATGATTTATGCAGAAATCCCATTTCCCAAAACACGGTTAAAATAGCACAATTAAATTTTCAAACAGTTGACTGCATGTTGGTAAAATGTGCACGGCAGAAACATGTGGTGCAATTACTTTCTTTCCTCCAATTAAAGCTGCTTTTTCTGGCAAAATTTACACCGTCTCCAAAGCAGATGGTTTTCCTCTTTTACTGCTGGACACTGAAGGTCAGTGTGAGCAAATCTGCTGTGTGTGTGTGTGTCTACAGTAAAGGTATCATCACTGTATACTGTAAAAAATATATTCTTATGATTCTTGTTGTGCTCTGTTTTTTGTATTACCTTAATTTTTTAATTCACATTCACATTCAATTAATTTTTAAGTTCACTTGGTTGAGCTCCCACATCCAGAGCAGTAGTGTCTATTAACCACAGCACAGCATTAAGTTTGTCAGTGTTTTGTGAAGTTCACAATAGGATGAGTTTTCGTTGCCACCTTGTGGAAGCACCACAGTTGTGTTAACACATGCGTTTGCTATTCAGCACCTGACTGTGAACCAGCTGGAGTTTATTTTTTATTTTTTGCTTTAACCTTCCCTGGGACAGTAATGAGGCAGTACGAGCTTTTTCAAGCTAGAAATGTTGTTTTTAAATTACAGTGTTCTGTTTTTATCTTACAAGTCTGACCACGAAGCAGAAATGAGTCACAAGTTGTTCTGAAATATCAGCAGTAGGACTGAAGAATAAAAGCTTTTTACTTTTACTTTATTTTTCTAGTGTAACGATGTTAAATTCTTAAAGCTTAACAGAAATGCCCCCTTTTATGAAAATACCACAGACTGTATATAGTATGGGTGAAGCTAAATGTGTTGAGTATTTCATGATTGAAAATTATGATTGAATTTAATTGTATTATTTAATATTATATTTTAATTTGTTTTATATAACATTTTAAGTTGTTTTTATTATTTTATTCTGTGTATTTTATTGTTTTACGGTGTTGCACTTTGGTCAACCTGGTTGTGCAAAAAGTGCATCATAAATAAAGTTGCAGTTACAGTTGAAGTCAATTGGAGCCAGCATCTAGTGGCCGTCAGGAGTACTGCACTGTTTTCACTTCTGCATTAGCCTCACTTTTGAAACCAGGTTGCTTCGTCCATTTCTATATTCAACCTATGGACGGTACACACAGATCTGATCACAAGAACTCACTGTAGAGTGAAGCAGGGGGGTGACGGAGGTGCTCGGGCTGCTGAAGAAGCCATGCTGGGGCACCAGGTATTCATCTGCATCCACAGCATTCTCCATGTCCTCCCCGCTGATCAGGCTGCGGTAGAACTTAGTATCTGTCGGACTCGGTAGGTGCATGCGGTCATCGCCCTGGAAGAGAAAATATTTGCATCAGCTTTGTGGATTTCATACATCACCGCAGTTTATCATCAAACAGACATCAGAGTCAAAAAGTCTATTTTTAAATCAGAATTGGGGGTAAAATTATACCTGAATGACAAGATAACGGGACGGATCCCGAGCCATCTTTGTAAACTCAGCTATTAGTTCTCGGAAACGAGGGCGGCTGTCTGCATCAATCATCCAACCTGTTCAGACACATCAGCAGAGATCATCAAGATAAGTTTAAGACCCAATAAGATGAAACTTTAATATTCTTTGTGAGGATATCAGCAGAAATGATCTGCTACTGCAAACGTAGCAAAAAAAAGAAGCAAAATTACAAGAGGAAATTATTAAAACAGGACATAGAAAAAAAAGGAACAAAGAAGGACTGCAACTGTGTTAACTGATGGGTTTCTAATGTGCTATTGGTTAAATTAGTTAATTAAAACAACAATAAAAAGCACTGTAAGAGCACAAACCTCTGCCAAAGCTTAATGCAGCTATAATCCATAGTGATGCTACAGACTGTAGTCTCTCTTATGGTGAAACTACACTATCTTGTACACTATCTACTATAACAGCTTCTCTGGGACTGTGGGATGGTTGCAGACGGGATCTCATCCTCTGATCTCGCCCAAAATGTAATCACCTTTTCCTTATCTTACCCCAGACAGAAAGACAGACAAACCAGCACAGGCAAAGACACAACCTCCTCAGTGAAGGTAAAAATCTAATCACAAAGTCACATCGTTCAAAGATGGGGTTATCAAATCTCTTTTTGTCTGATTAACAGTTACAAAACCATTGATTCTCATTACTCTGTAATTTTGGACTAAAAAAAAGAAACAGATTATGACATTTAAAAAGTTGGAACCATCAAACTTGGGCACATTCGATGGGAAAAACAACTTATGGGATTCTGTTTTTTTTATTAAAATATTTCTAGATTAATATCCTGTCAATCAACTAATTGATGAATTAACCAAGTGTTGCAGCCTTCATAAAAAGTATAAAATATGGAAATTCCAGCTCCACCAATAAGTTTAAATACGAGTCTTTCACTGAGCTTACATTTCACCATGATCATGTAGACGTCAATGGTACAGATCGGCGGCTGCGGCAGGCGCTCCCCTTTCTCCAGGACGCCAGCGATTTCACTGGCTGGGATCCCATCATATGGTTTGGTCCCAAATGTCATCAGCTCCCAAACTGTTACACCTACAGAACAGAAAGGAGGACAGCTGGGAAATGTCAGCGTGATGAGCTGTCACTCACTTTGTTTTGCTGGCGGTAAAAGAGAAGAAATGAGAGTGACAGGATGTACGCTTCTCAAATATCACACAGTATCAAAATAGCTATGTTGACAAATTGGCTCTGCCTGCAGGAGTGGGAGTTAGCAGGATGCATCTCTGTGGTGGTGGTGGGGGGGTGAAGGAGGGAAAAAGGAGGAAAGGAAGCCCGTCACTGCTGCCAGGGTCTGCTGATGCTTTTGCCATATTGAGCGGAAGGCATGATCAAGCCCTCGGGAGAAAAAGATTTGGAAACAGGCCCACTCAAAAAAAAAGCTGTGAGGTTTCTGTGTGTGTGTGTAGGCATCTGTGCATATGTGTGTGCTTCTGGGCTGGAACAAGTGTTTATGTGGGTTGAGGCAGCATTTCTCCTCTGACGTGAAATTGTCCATCTGAGACTGCCGGTGTGTAGGTGTGTGCTACCTGTGTCCTAAAAATCGCAGATGCTCGCATGATGTTCCTCTGGCTTTTTTCATGTGTTTTGAAATGTTGACAAGCTTTTTAAAGGGTCCAAAAACAACATCCTTTCTGTACCTTTAAAATGACGCTCCTCTCTGTTGCCTCGCTAGCTGTTAAAACACTTTATTTAGCAATGAATAAATATTTCTCCAGTGAGACTGTCACCAATGCTCGGGAGTACAGAGGCCCAGCTGTTTTACATATCTGAAGTTACACAAGGATTCGAGCTCAATCTGGGACACGCCATGAGGAGTTCTGCCTTACTGGGTTAAAGGTAGTGTGTGTAGTTCGCTACAGGAAGCTGGCGACTTACCGTAGCTCCATACGTCACTTTGGTGTGTGTACGTTCTGTTCAGGATCGATTCAAGAGCCATCCACTTTATCGGTACCTGTGGAGCAAACAAATACTATCGTAACCTGGAAATTTGTTAATTCACAACAAAATATAGTGTGCATCATATTTTCATTTTGAACACCAGTTTCACCAGCACTGCTCTGCTTCAGATGTTTTTATGCAGAATTGACTGTATGGACTCTCTTGGGAGAAATATCTGTAATTGCCTGTTAAGAGGAGTGATAATTTAATTTATACCTTCATGATGTGCAGTCAAATTTGGCCTCTTTACTGAAACTACTGCTGCACTTTCCTAGATTGAAACCCATCACTGTCCTTGCCACATTCAGTGCATAACTGTACTGCCACCTAGTGATGGAGAAGTGCAACAGCTACAACTTCAAAAATACACGTTGTGTTATGAAGTTGTCAAAAAAAAACACCAGAATTAAACACTGCTGATTTTAGACATGTTACATTGTTTTTGGTACAAATTGCAAAATGCTGCCATCAAATATTAGCTTCACACAAAGCACTTCAGGATTAAGTCTACTCCCAAAATAAAGATGTTTTTCAATAAATATGTTTGTGTGACAACACAAGACTTAATCCCTGTCTGAACATTGTTCTGTAATCTCTGATTAAAAGCATGTATCATATTAGTCATGCATGTTATCTACAGTGAATGAAGGAAAGCTCAGCAGTGGTGGATGTCTGTGTTGGAGCACAACTTTGTCCAGATGTGTTTAAAAAACTGGACGGTCTCCATATATGTCCTTCTGGTGTTGACAGGCAGCATAAATATCTCAGCCGGCACCAAATATTGTATTACATGATCAGATAAAAAACACAGACGTCATGAAGTTCTGATAACATAATAACGTGATACATCAATATAAATCTGTAAATATGTTATTCTAGGGACTTTATATCATATTCAAGACCAAGGCCCAATATATATATATATTCAGCACATCATATTATGATGATCCTACTGAGACAAAGTGTGAAGGTCGCCCTGTAATTACTAGCAAATAAAAGCAAAATATATTTTTTAAAGTCGACAAAAAATAGTCCTTCCAGTTGCACAAAGAAACACTGATAAGAAAAGAAACATACTTGATTTGTCATTTCTCTTAGAAGTCAGTTCACTGACAGGAACTATTTATAAAGCCCATCACTTACATAAGATACAATCTAGAGCACAACTAAGTGCAAAGATGCCATCTTTTATCGAAGGGGCTTATTTATCTACAGGAAGCCATCTGTCTGACAGGCGCCCGGTCTGTAACAGGCTATAAATGCACAAATAAGGTAATTAATATCTAGGCCTATTTGTGTGCAGCAACAACAACTGCAGACTATACATGTAAAAAAATACATATTTAAAATGCACATTCCCACCTTTTTCTTAATATCTTGGTATAAAAAATTGAATCCCAACCAACCTTTCCTCCATCTGCGTGGTACTCTTTCTCATCTGCATTGAGGAGTTTGGCCAAACCAAAGTCAGTGATCTTGACATGCTGAGGAGTCTTCACCAGGACGTTCCTGGCTGCCAAGTCACGATGCACCAAGTGGCGCTCCTCCAGGTAGTTCATACCCTTTTGTCAAACAAATGATGAAGCGTAGGTTATTACATAAGAGCGGGGTTTTTATTAGCTGTCTGCTACGTCTGGAAACATGGAAACATTGCTTCACAGGAGACGATAAAAGATCTAAAAGTGCTGAAATCTGTCACAGTAGTTGTCATCATCAACCCATCCGTCACATCAGTCAGCGGTATTTCTTGTGTACTGTTGTAAAAACAAAAACCGACTTGCTCTGCAGAAGCTGCTTTTGTTTTTCATCACATGCCGTGGAAGACTTAAAAACCCACAAAAACACGGGATAAATAGTGTTGTTATTGAAATAAACAGACGGAAAAACCCACTTTTTATACATATTTTTTTTACGACGAATGTGAGAAACCTCAGCTCCAAAGAGGTCCACCTACCCAACAGATGACATCATGAAACCCAATCACTTCCTGAGCTCTTACCTTGGCTATCTGCACACACCAGTTGAGCAGGTGCTGGGAGCCGATATTGTCCTTGTTCTCCTTGACGTAATCCAGCAGGCAGCCGTAAGGCATCAGCTGGGTTATGAGCTGCACCGTGGAGGTCAGGCAGATGCCGAGCAGACGACACACGTGGGGGTGCTCCACACTGGCCATCACGTAAGCTTCCTGCAATGTGCATACAGAGGTTTTTGTTATTTGATCTGATGCATGGGAAAAAAACAAAAAAAAGTGTTGATGGACCTAATGGCAAAAAAAGAAAGAAAGTCTTGCAGCCGTTTCTCTGATTCATCTAAATATTGGTAGCAGTCCATATTCATCCTAGCAACTGATTGAGAAACATAACATTTGTGGAAGTATCCAGTGTTAGGCGATAAGTTTCTTAGCAGCGGTCACACACAGACAACCCAATTTTATTTCCTGAGAGTGGAAACTCTCAGTCATCATAACAGAAAAGTGACTTAGAAAAAAAAACATGGGGATAATCTGCACCGGCCAGCAAAAATGGCTTCCTGCAGTGCACACAGCACTTCAACTGAGCTTTATTTAGTAAGTTTCCTGCCATGGGTGCATTAATTGTTGCCCCAATATTTTCTACAAGCCTATTACAGCATCAACATTGTTCAGTAAATAACCACCTCTCTGCTCGGAGCGCTGCAATTTTGCCAGTCTGATGAGGAAGAGGCTTCAAAGGACTTAATCTCGGTCCCTTAAAAAGCACAGATGACCTCAAGTCTTGAAGTTCAGGACATTTTTATCCACCGCAGCATTCAGATGTACGGTGACTGAGCAGCACGACCACAAAATCACAGGATCCGAGATGCACATTTGTCTGTTTGCATAATGCATTTAGAAACAGGCTGCTTTCCCAGCTTCAGGACTGCGTTCCTTTCCAGAACACCTCAGCCTTGAATTACACACCGACGCCTACACGTTGGCTTCAAATGAATTAATCCCATTTCCTACAGCTCCATAAGAGGGTCACCGTGTAACATGACACGTTCTCCATTACAAGGAAAACAAGCGGCTCATAGTTTCAAACAAACTTGCATGTGCTATAAATTACAGGATACTTTACTGGTGTGTGTGTCACTCACTTTGTGCAGCACACTGAGGTACTCCTGGTTCTTTTTTCACTCAACTCAAAATATTGTGGTAATGACAAAAAAATGTGCATAACATTTTTGACTTTTATACTTTCCACTGTCATTTCTGACAAGCAGCTCACACTCTGTGCACACAGTGAAAGACCCTTTTAAATGAACTGCTGTTGTGACTGTGAGTCTGTATTGCAGTACGCTCTGAGTCTAAAATAATACCACATAAATCAGAGAACCTACGTCCAAGATCTCTTTGTTTGCTTTCGGTGATGTGGCTTCTCTCAAAACCTTGATGGCTACTGGGATCTTCACATCCTCTCCCTCTGGAACCCACAGGCCCTGTATGGACACAAGTTATATTTATTTATTATTTTACAGGCTGCAATTACACTGGAGTCATCAAATGAACACAGACACATACATACATGTTAGCATCTATACAGTGCAGTGGCAAATATTGACACACGTGTCCTGGTTGAGTGAGGCCTCCACCCTCAAACATACAGCAAACAGTGCATTTGTGTTCTATGCTTTGCAAAAACTGTCCTCGCCGTCAAGGTCTGAAACTTCAATTTAGGTCCTTGCAAAGACAAAAATCCAAGAGCACACATGCACACCTGTTTTTGCACAGGGAAACATTGTGCTGACTTACACTCTCTCTCTGGAGATTTAGCCCAACCTAAAACCAACCCTAAAATAAGTTAACCTTGAGGAGCCCAGCTTTTTGTTCCCATATGAAAGATGAGTTCCCACAATGTCACTGCATAAACACACATTCCTGAGAGCACTGAAAGTGAGAGTGAAGCCATTTGTGCGTGATCTGGCAAAAAAAAAAAAAAAGTGTCTTTTAATTGAAAAATTGACAACACATGTAGATGAGTGAAAACACTGACGGGTGTTGGTTCTGCACACTTGGCACGAGCAGCCCTATAGAGCTCCTGCCTCAGAAGAGCTCAGCACTGGAGTTTTGACAATAAAGCATTTTGAGACACAAACCTGAGGCGTGTAATTACCTTGTAAACTGTACCAAAAGCCCCTGATCCCAGCACTTTGATTTTCTTAAATTCCGGTTCCTTTAAGATCCGCAGCAGAGCCTGGTTTGGTGCCTCTCCACTCGGAGTCAGAGGTTCAACCAACTGCAAAGAAGTAACATAAAAACTGTCTCACAGACATCACTAGTGATTGTTTACTGATTTTCTGTATCACATCAATGTAAAACAAGAAACTCTAATAGTGCACGATAAGCAAAGTAAAACCCGTCATCTCAGCATGCAGTGCATCAGCATCTCTCACAACTTGATGTTTTCCTGCAAGTGTGGTGACTCAGTTCCCCTCGTCTTACCTCTCTCTCCTGGAGCAGCCTGCGCATTGTCCTCTTCCTCTTGATGCGGCGCCGCCGTAGCAACACAAAGACAGACAGGCCCGCGATGAGTACAGCCAGCAGCCCACCGACTACGCCAGCTGCAATCATGGACAGACCAGGGGCGCTGAAAGACAACAAGCTCATGTCAGAATGCAGATGGAGAACAGAGCATATTTGTGAATTTAATCAACAAGGAGTAATGATATTATCGCGGGCAGCGTATCCTTAAGCGGTGATGATCAGCGATACCACATTTACTCACGGTTTAATGTGGCAGCCTTCGAGACCCGGTCCCACGCACCTGGAAACAAACATATGCAACTGTGCTGTTAGTTTTTTTTCACCCTGCAAAACTCACCCAGTTAACACAGAGCCAAGTTACAATCAGTGTTGTAGTGGGATAAAGATGAATAAATGTTTAAATTGCCTCGTTTCAGGGCACCACCAAACACATAATGATATACAGACACTTCAGAAGTAATTTAATCAATCAGAAGGATGTGTTCTCAGATCATTAACTGTTTGTTTCAGGCAAAGAAATAAACCGACTTTAATAAACTCGAAAGTTTGTGATGTTTATTGAATAAATGTGAAACCTAACTAATGACGTGCATACAACATAAATGGGTAAATATGAGAAATATGGATGAAATTAACAAAAAAATGAATGAGATGATGGAATCAGGATGAATGAATTATGGAAATTAACGACCACTGGTGGATGGAAATTAAAGAGATGTAAAATGTATTGTTTTGAATTTGGAAAAGATAAATGAGATGGCATCAGCTTATTAAAGTGATTGAACAGACAAAGGGGCGCATCACTATTTTATCCTGGCTGTGCAAATCAGGGCGATCTAAGAAAATCTTTCAGAAGAAGCTATTTCACTGATTCCATCATGTTACTGCAATATACTTGTGGCCTTCAATGATAGCAACACACACTCAGTGATTGATAAGCAGATTGATTAGCACTGTTAAAAATACAACTTTTAAGACTTGCTAAGCTTTCCTGCTTTACTAACTTATGTTTGTGAGATGATTTCCTAAAGGCTGTGTGTGTGTATGTGTGTGTTTCTGGAGAGGCTATATCGTTTTGGATGGTAATTCACAGTAGTTTCGAGGAGAGGAGGAAGGTTTACAGCCTCAAAGTTTGTCTTATCTCTTCCTATGTTCCTCTCTTACAGAAAAAGGGGGGAAACCGTTTTCGTCCATGCTAACAAAAAAGGGGAGCTGGTGAGAAGGGAGAGCGAGGAGAGCAGGGGTCTGGATGACTGTGGCCACACGTCTGTGTTTCCCAACATATTTGATTTCATTTCAGTCAGTAAAAGCCAACTTCTCTAAGACTTGAAAGGACACATCAATCACTGAGGTCAACTGGGGACTGTTTATTTCCATGTAGTCCAGTGTTGTATTTATGAAACAAGCAAACTACTGAAAAGTTATGAAAATACGTATCATATTCTTCTTTACACGACAGTTACAGAGGCCAATCAACAAAACTGCTCTCTCTCAGTGGTTTGAAGGTATCCCAGAACCGCTTCTCCAGTTTGAATGTTGATTGTATAAAACTGTGAAAATTAGGTCTGCTTTCACTTATTCTGGAGTCATTACTGCACTGTGCAGCACTGGGAGGTAAAAATTCAAAACTATATGCTTTGAAAAACAAGAATAAATTATGCAAAATATATCTTATTTGTTATAGATGGAAAAACATGAAACAAAACCACTGCTATCCTCTTACTCTTGATCTGCAACAACCTTCCTAAATAGTGTGATTTCAATAATATCAGCAACAATTGCCTCATATTGAACCTTTTTTTCTTGTGTGTGCCAACAGAGCCACAGCTGACCCTTCAGGCTTGCAGCGCATTTCTGCATCAATATTACAACAGACAACTGTTTTGCAACACAGAGCAAATGTAGTGCCAGTTCTCAGGTCGACTGCACAATGCTTTTACCCTTGAGTGCAGTTTTTGTGGCATAGCTGGCACACTTTCATCTCATCTGCGTATTTCCACACTTGCGAGTCGTCCTCTCCAGGCACGCCTTGGGGACAGCGGGACACGCAGAACAGTCCATCTTGGAAGTTGGCACACTTAGTGCAGTTTCCAGAGCCCTGAAAGTAAAAAAAAAAAGACACATAATGTTTACAAGTCTGTTGAGAGCAGTTGTAAATATTATGTAAACCACACTGTCTCATAGTAATAATTTCTCAAAGCAAGCTTGATCCATCTTCCATAAAGAAGCAAATGTTTGGTAATGACAAACCACTCAGTCGTTTTAGATGTTGTCAGTTTAACAAGTTACAGTTCAGTAATCTGATACAGCTCCTGCATAGGAGAGGTGTAATCTAATACTTTTCCTAAATCTTCCTCAACCTGTGCTTCTATTTCTGCTAATAATATCTGATATTTCCCAGTTACATCCAAAAAAAAAAAGGGGCCTGAACTTGTTTTTAATAAAAGATGGGATTATGAGCATTCAAAAGAAGACAGTTAGCCAATTAGGTCCCACAGTCACACCCCTTATTCATAACACAACATGTCTTGTGGCTGCGCTGCACTGTGGTCTAAAGCTGCTGTTGATGGAGAAATTGGTAGCACTAACACTTCTGGATGCTTCTTCACAGATTCCCTGCTGCGTGCATGTTATTCAAAATAAAAATGCATTCATTAGGTGTTTTGTCTGTAATGTTATAGTTTAGTTGTTGGTGGCAAACATACAGGCGCACTGCAGGTCGCAGTCCCATTCATGCGTTGACACTCGGGATGACACTCCTCGCAGGTTTTATTCACGACTGCCTCCCGCGGCTCTCTGCAAAAAACAATAACAAAGCTGACAGACTCTCACCGCTGGCGCGCCGCATTTCAAACAGTAACATGTGAAGTGAAACTTTTAATCCCTTTTTTCAGGGCAGAAGTTAAATTGTAAGCATGTCGAGATTTAATGTTTGACAGAGATCTGCAAAGATAAACAGATTCGAGCGAATGTGCCGTTTCTGCTACGGTGTTTGTCTTCTATCTACTGGAGATTTAACTTGAAAATACCTTGGATCGTATTTGATCTTAGCATTTTTTTTTTTTCCAATAATCCCCAAACTTATCTAATGTCATAGTCTGGAAAGGCTGGCGGTATGAAAATAGACTTTGAAGAAGTGAACTGTGGAGCACACAGATTTGATGTTTACACTGTTTGTTTGTCTAAAATAAGAAACGCTGCATTTCAGAGCTTAAAAGGCAGACAACCCCGGATTCCTCCCTTACCCCTCAAGGATGTTGCAGGAGTCAACACAGCTCCCATCACGGCTGTAGTCACGGCACGCAAAACACATGTCCGGGCCCGGACCCCAGCAGCCGTCTGTGGTACACTTCCTGTCGCAAGTGTTGTTCCTCAGGGCTGAAACCAAACATATAATTTCAGGAAGAGATCTGTCTCACATAATTACCCGAAATTGGGCACCATTAATTAAACCTGGCCTGTGTGTTGCGTAATCAAAAGTTGTGGGGAAATTTAATTTACCACACGTGGCAGCATCAGCATTTTCCTCTATAGTCGCACTCTGGCTTTCTGACTTGAAGAGCCTCTTCCAGTCGCTTTTGTTGGTGTAGCACAGATCCTGGTTCTTAATGATGACCACGTCTCCATCGCTGATTTCTTTGAGGGAGCGAAGGCCCAGGTAGGTGATGTCGAGCTGAGTCACCACCACACTCCGGACACCACTAATAGGATGACGAGAAGAAAAAACAAAAAAAGAAAAGAGGATTTTATGACAACATTGAAAAACACTCAGCTCTTGAGAAACAAATTTCTTCCTTGTGATCCGATGGTTGTGAAACTACAGGGGGGGTCTTTATGAGGAACATACCGTTTAGTTCGTCCTCGAATGATCTCCAGATTCTCAAAGGGGCTGAGTGAGCTCATGCTCTTTGGCCACGTTTGAATCCACAAGTATCCTGAAGCAACAAATGGTTTGTTAATTGCAAAGCCATGTTAATGTGCATGTAGTGTGTCATGCATTACTCAGGCCCCGCATAGCCGTACCCGTAATTTCTTTAACAGTCTTAAACACATCAAGCTGGGCAGGATCCAACTTCGGTGTTTTGGTATATGTATCCCTACAAATAAGAAAACACATGTTATTAGCTGCTGCAAAGGTGCCCAGCATGAAGGGTGCAACACTGATCATTTCTGTGACTTACCCATAAATTGACGTGTGGATGAAAGCAAGGTTGCCATTGATTTTGGTGCAGTTTTTAAAGGAGTCTATGTTTGAGGCATTGATACACAGGGTGTGCATCAGCTCTCCTGTTCCAAGTCCATTACACACTGTAAACAATCAAGACAAACAAATTGACTGTAATAAACAATATTCAAATGTATTATATTCATGATACAATGATGAGTAAAAAGGACAGTTTAGCATTTTGTAAAATACAAATCATACAAATACTAATCATCTTTCTTGTAGAGATTAAATGCAAAGATTACAGCCTGTTGCTTAGCTTAGCAGTAGGACTGGTAATGGGGAAAACAACAAGTTGATCTCAATCCAAAAGTAACAAAACCTCCCCTCTCCCTCTCTCTCTGTCTCTCTCTCAGACATGGCCACAGACGTCTAATCAATGTGTTACATGAAAATCCAGAAACCAAAGTGCAAAAATATGTTACGATCTAAGCTAACTGAGTGCTCTCTGCAACAGCTGGCTTTATTTTTAACAAGCAAGTATAAAGTACGGTGTCAATCTTCTCAGCAAAAAGAGAATAAGTATATTCCCCAAAATGCAAGACTATTTTTATTTTTTTTTAAAGAAGAGTATATTGATATTTGCTACATCAGGGTCAAAAAACAGATGAGCTGAGCTGATTATCAGTTCCACCACTATAAACTTTATTTTGCACGTGGTCAGAAATGATGTCCTCGAGGGTTACACAGTAACAGCTTCACCTCCTACCTTTTGGACACAGTCCATCGCACTTGGCGCACTTCCTGATTCCTCCTTCATCCACTTCGTATGTGTTACCGCTGCACGTCCTCACACAGGCTCCATGATCCGTCACAACATAGTTGTCTAGGGTGATAGCAAAATATAAGCTGTTCAGTTCCTAATCATCAGATTTATCAGGCACATGTGTAACCAACAATAAAAAAAAAATCATCTAAAAGATCTAAATGCACCTTTTATTAATACTGTGTTAGTTACACCATCAGTTTGAGTACAGGTACATTATATAGGTAATGCAATACAAACTGAGACACACAAGGACAGATCTGTGCAAGTTAACTTATAAAGAACAGTTGTTGTATTAACACACCCCGAAACTCAATCATTTTCTTTCCTTGTTTATACAGTTTATAATTAAACTTGGACAAACTGTAACCACTGAATGTCTAACAGCCTTGAAGGACACTCTGGGCACTTGTTCAGCAAACCACAATGTGAAAAAAGCTTTTAATCATGCGTGATGTGTTTCATATTTGCAAGTGAAGCCCACTACTTTTAATTTATTTATCCTAACTGTCAAGACAACAGCTCCAATGCTTGCTTGGATTGAAGAGGACTTGGCCAAAGTAGAAAGTACTGAGCTTCTCTCTTACGTGGGCAGCTTTTGACACAGGTGGCCCCGAAGTTGTACTTTCCATGCGGGTTAGGGACCAGCTGGTGCAGGTTAGGGTCATAGCGCATGAGGCCTGGGCACGAGTCCTTACACACCCCATCATCCTGGAAGTCCCGACAGGCCTGCAGCACAAACAACAGTCGTCTAGTACACTGGGACCAAAACAGAGCCCCACACTAATGATAACACTGCATTCCTCTATCGCAGCCTTGGCTTAATCCTCCGAGCTGCACAGAGAGGGAGAGCAGACGCTCGTACTCGAAGGCACTGCCAAACGAAAGATTTAATCAGCAGTTACATGTCTCATTGGTACTGAAACCAATAACAATAGTTCTGATCATAAAAACAGATGCTGCTGAGTGAGAGCTTTGTTTTGTTGGGGGGGGTTTCCATCCAGATTTAATGGGAGTAGCGTGGAATATTTATTGCATTTTATCGTTTGAGCTCGTCCCACATATGAAGGTGTCTTTGTCTCACCAGACAGTCTGTCGGTCTGGGTCCCGTGCACCCTGCAGCACAATGCTCATTGCAGCAGTCACTAGGTGAAGGTCCTTTGCATCTCTTAGAGCACTGCTGTGCACAGTTCAGCTTTGTGACTAGAGAACAGAACAGTACAAATATTTAGTTTTCAATAGTAGAAAATGGAAAAACAAATATGGAAACTCAAAACTATGTGTAAAAAAAACTTGAAACACAGATCTGAGCTTACAAGTCTGACAATTCTGAGGACCAGGTGCCCAACATGAACCATTGAAGCAGCTCGAGTCACATTTTGTACCTGTAAAAACAAGACAGCACAATGTTTACTTCACACCCTTAAAAGACCCAAAACAGCAGATAGAGGAACTAGTTCTGTAGCCTCCTGCTGCGAAATGCTACTTACAACGGGGGTTGCTGCTCGCCACTGGGAGCTCCATGTTGGGTTTACCATCAGCATTGACAATATCAAACCACTGTATTGTTTCCACATTGCACAGCTGGTTGTTCGCAAACTTAACGCCGCCTTTAAGAATTTCTGCAGGAAAAAAAATAAATAAAATGCTATGTGACTTTGGATGGTGAGTTGCACATGTTGGTCACAGAAGACATTATTTCATTGCAGAGGTGGGCGTACCTGTCAGGCTGGTCAGAAGGAGCTCACTGCTGTACAGACCTGTAGGTTTGTCATAATTGGCAAGCACAGCAAGTGCAAACCCTCCGTCATAGAGGGAATGACCTCGAATGATGCGCAGGTTCTCCAGAGGGATCCTGGATGCAGCGTTGAGGGCGATCAGGACATAACCACCCACTTCTTCAATAGACTGTGGGGAAAAAAAAGTAAAAGCAAAGACCTGGTTGTGAACATACAGAGGCCAACGTGCAACGGCAGTGATGTTCTTACCAGAGCAACAAATAAAAACTAAATAAAAATTAAACCTATTTCCTTCACCAACCTTAAAACACAATATGATGAAATACGTTGTCTGTAATAATGAGGAAATAAAGCACAGTCCTTTAATGTTTTATCTTCTGATTAGAAAATAATCATTATATTATATATTTACCTCCTCTGGTATTTCTCTATGGTTGAAATTTCAAAATAAAAGCTCCGGGCTTAAGGGATTAATCATAAATGAACCCATAAGAACCCCTTATCCTTAAAAGAAAAGTATGAGGGATATAAGACAGATCACGATGAACACATTTCTGAAGATCGGTAATGTTACACAATTACACACATTGTCATATGACTGCACCAGAGGTTTAGCAGATGTCACATCAGGAATTCATGAGTTAAAGTTGAGAATAAATCTGTATATGGACCTTGTCAGAACATTTAAAGGGCTTGTAACACTGTCGTCTGCAGGTCTTTCCCTCAAGCTGCACTAGTTCGTTCCATAAAATGTTAGGGCAGTGTGAGCATGTAGCACAAGAGGTAAACCAAAAAAAAAAAAAAAAATCATTAGCATACAGCGACACCTCAGAGCTTCTCTCATCTGGTTTATGACAGTTAGACAGGTGTCAGTGTTTAGACAGAAAAGTGGGGATGACAGAATTAGAATTTTAACTGTTATGTCATATTAAAAAAAAAAGCTTTGTAACTGCTGCCTCACATCTGCTGACTGTGTGTTATCCTGTGTTTGTGTGCCTGTCTGCATGTGAGTGTGTGTGGTCCCTCATCACATCTGCCCAGTGGTCACAACCTTGATGTTACAGCAGCTCCAACTAGAGCATTATAAACATAGTGAATCATCATATGCAGTCAGTCTCCATTGATTTTAATTAACTGAATCAAAGTGATAAGAGCAAAGAGATCCAGAACCAAAGAGACAACTTAAAAATAGATGATACACACTAAAAAATTCTAGTTTGTTTTAAATCAGAGCTGGCTAAATACTGGACTAACTACATGCTGGGTTAATTTAACACAGTAAGTTGGGTTGTTTGGGCAAAATGCTGAGAGAAAACAACAAAATATTGGGCAAAAACAATCCATATTGCCAGATTAAATTACCCAGCATTTAGTTAGTCCAATATTTATCCAGCTCTGGGTAAAAACAGCACATTTTTCACATTTTTGAAACCTCCAATCTGTTAGACAACCACTAATAAAGCACAGTCTTTACCCTGAGGAAGGATAGGTCATGATGCTCCTCCATGTAGGTGACCTCCAGGTTCTCCAGGACCACTGTACAGTTACTGTAGGTCTTCACCATGTTCAGGTAGTGGTCATCTCTAGAGCCCAGAAGGTTTAAACGGTTGCTGATACCTTGGCAAACTGCAGAAAAGACACAAAACAATTTCATTCATTTGAAGGTTTCTTTCAAACACAAGACACATGCTGTAAATCATCTGTAATTGCAGTGCAGTGTCACACAAGCATTTATCCAAAGGCCCACGGTGCTATCAGTCAGAAACATCCAGTGCTTATGTAACCCGCTGTCTCCATTTATGTCTTTCAGTGTGTGTATATCTTTGTTCGTGATTTTGGTCTGCGCAGTCATAACTTGGCCAGCGCACATGTGAAAATAACCAATCTGGGTTACATCTACAAAAGAAATCAAATCTCAGTGACGAGGCAAGTTCTGGCTGATGAGTCAAAGCGAGCTGGCTGTATTTATACTGGCGAAGGCCTCAATCTTTCCACTGCCGTTCAGTCTTGTTAAAACAACCACTGCGACCAGTATCTTCAGGCCCGTCGTGGTATTTCAGAGAAAAGATTTGGTGTGTCACATATTCCATTCGAATTTTGTGGGTGTTTTTCTGTGGAGAAATTTAGATCTCTAAAATCTCATAATTAATAACAGTCTCAAAAACTTTAGCCCTGTTCAAGCTTAAGTTTTCAGCCCCAAAAATAACAAAATGAACTGATAGAGAACTTCACAGGACTGAATATTATGGGCTGATAATGTAGCCTTTATTGTACACAATAAAATGTCCGGATAAGGAAGGCTGAAACTCCGATTGGCAGAGGCCACAAAAGGCTTTTTTCTGAATGAATGGAGTTTTTACAGGAAGAATGCGCCTCTTTGGAGATAGATCATCTTCCCCTGTGCGTGTTCAGTCATCTCGAGCTGGTCCAACAGGTTATGACTGGAAATGAAGAGGCAGTCAGCTGTGTTGGAAATTGTGACACCAGTCCTACACACTGATACACAAACACTCTGCATGCACACATATGAGCCGAGTAAATGATTTTTCCTCTTACAAGTTTTAATTTAGGGGGCGAGATTGTGCAATTAGATTCAGAAAAAACAAACCACTCTTCCTTGTGTTTATTAGAAATGATGGGCGCTGGTGTAATCTCCAAGTCACATTCCACAACATGTCTGCTCTTGACTGGAAAGAAAGCCAGACCACGCGCTTCAAACTCTCAGACACACCTCTCAACAGACTCACATGAAAGTTCATGTAATTGTACTGAGGTTTATCTGATTGGCCAAACTGAACAACAAAAAAACAAACATCCATCAACTCAGTCAAAATAGCATCAGGAACCAGATCTGTGCTTTTTTTTTTTTTTCCACTTCCACGGAGCATTTTATTCTGTTGTTGTGTCGAGTTCACGCACACACCAACAGCGAGAGGAACCTAATCAGTGAGAATTAGGCACAAACAGCTGTCTACCGCCCTCCCTCTTCTTCCTCCTCATTAGTTTGTCCCTGAGGGATCTCGCTGACATGAACCCTGCAGTCCAGCAGCCTCACGCCCAAGCAGCAGAGGCAGACGAGCAAAAGCAAGCTGACTGTTTTAATTAGAGGAGCCATGTGAGATGTAATTAGCCACCTAATTATTACTCACACTGCAAAACCAAAGTGTAATAAACAAAAGGTTGTCATGATTTTGTGGCTATGAATATTAATAAACTTGAGCTGAACAATCCCAAATGGCAGTTTGTTATTATAATTAATTTGTTTGTTGCTGTGCCATATACTGGATGCATGTACAATATAAACCTCCCAGCTTAATCCATGTGACCTGCGATCCGTCTAAATGGTTATGATGAGCAGTAAAGTTGAACTGAAGCAGGTGACTAAAGGTTCAACGAACGTCCTCCAACTAAAGCTCAGACTTTGAGTGCCAAGCAAGAAAAAAAAATAAATAAATAAAACAGTTGATTGCTCAAGCAAGCAGGCGCACAGCCACAGTAAACATTATCCTTGTCCAGTTGTTGATTTCATAACTTTGTTGCAGGTGGTAAACGACCTGATATCCCACGACCATAAACTGACTTCCTCATCGGGCCCCAAACGCCACAAGAAAGCAACGAGGTCAGGAGAAAGCAGCACAGAGGCTGAATGTGAAAGATGGTCTCATCATTTTCTTCTTTAACAACAAAACCTTTTCCGAATGAAAATGACTCCCATATAACTGAGTTAGCTGTGCTATAAAAGATTGCACAACCTTTGTGCTGGCACAGCCGAACAACAGCCAGTGAGTAAAACAATGTGCAGATGGGAAACTACTGGGAACCCTGTTTTTCCACACAACCTGACTCAACTTTTAGTTTTGCACAAACTCGAACACAACTCACTCGTCTGCTGAAATGCAAGGACAAGGGTGTGGCTTTCAATGACGTAACTGATACTGTGACAAAGACTAATTACAGATTGCTTCACTCACTCCAGCTGTATTGTCGTCACAAAACGTCCAAGAGGTAACTCAAGGAGAAAGGAGTGGCAGCTCTGCAATATCTCTGCCTCACCGCTTCATGCATGTGTGCGTGGGTGTGTGTGTACTGGCGTGTGTGTAAGCGTGCAACACTGCGAGCCGCACAAAGCAGTCCCTGGATTGAGCTGCGCTGATCAGCACCCAGCGAGAGCCAGACAAAAGACTTGATAAACCCGATCATTAGTCATGTAAGCTTGTTGCAATGTGCGGTCGCATATCACTCTTTTGATGTTTACTTGGGGACTAGTGTTGGAAGTCAAGGGTGTGTGGGTAGATATTCATTTCTGGAGGCTACGGGATCTGGGTGACTACAGAGAAATAACTGCATGAGCTTATTATGTGCGATAATTAGTTCATTGTTCGAGTACAACGTGAGTGTTTACCTATAAAGAGAGCATACTGAACAGATCCAGATGCCTTCATCTCTGACTCTTGCGTTCAAGTAGAGAATTCACATGCTGTTGTTAGAGTCCAGGCAGGTACACTGGTATATCTCTCAAAGAGCTGCAAGCTGACAATTACTCCGATTTTACTCAACAATGCACAACCTAAAAAAGGATGATTCTTTGTGGAATAGGTGTTGAAACAGCATTTTTCTGGCAGTATTTCTCAATAAAAATTAGGGCTGAAATGATTTCTCGAGTAAGTCGAATAACTTGATGAGGAAAAATCCTCGAGGCAAAAAGGCTCCGAAGCGGCATTTGAACACAGAGAGTGTTTTTCCGGAGGGTTAGCTAGGTGGCGGTAATGAGCAACAGAGTTCCAAGGGCAGTTTGTCCAAGTAGAGTTGCCGTCGCGCATACGCAATTGTAGGGAAGCCCTAAAAGGACGTATTCATGAATTTCATTGTTTTTTCGAGATCTCAAGTTATTTTTATCGTTATCTCTAGAAGTCTTGTTTTCTCGAGATAACGAGAAAAATAACTCGAGATCTCAAGAAAACCACTGAAATGAAGAAGTCTTGTTTTCTCGAGATAACGAGAAAAATACCTCGAGATCTCGAAGAAAACCACTGAAATTATCTCATTATCACGGGTAAACGGGGAAAATAAAAATATAGTTAACCACGTCCTTTTAGGGCTTCCGTACTTTCGTATTTTAGGGCTTCTGTACAATTGGGCAGTAGAACCACCGGATAAAAACGAAAGACGGCAGAGAGCACATTTTTGCCTTTTTTTTTTTACGTGAAACAGCTCGTTGACCCTCATGAAACAATCGGCTTGCAAAGTATTATGCACATTCATGCAGGAAGTAGTTTTCTTTTCACCGATGCACTTCAGCCTAAAATACCACATTAATGGGAAGCATACATTAGTCAGGGATTCTGCTAGTATTTCTTAATAAGCATTTCTTATACGATTACTCGATTACTCAATATGATAATTGATAGAATACTTGATTACTACAATACGATATGATAGCTGCAGCACTAATAAAAATTAAAGGAAAATATTATTTTCTGATGTAAAGGTTGGATAATGTTGATAACTCTATTGCCTGTATGGTACATATAAAGCTACTACAAGCAGACACTTAAAATGTGGGACTTTTACCAAAATCTTTCCATATTTACAATCTACTGAAAGGTGGCTGTACTGGATTGCATTAATTTGATCCTAATGTTTGTGTTAGCGTGTCTAGCTACTTCATTACGAAAGCAGAGTTGGCTCCGAACTGTAAAAAGTAAACGTTTTCTTTCAACTTTAAAGACGAGAAACTTATTTTACAGAGGAAAAAAGGGGTAAAAATGCAGCAGGGTATAAAACCGAAGTCACAGCAAACAATTCACAGTAAACATTTGAGACACATTAACTAAACTTGGCAAGATCAAGTGTATAATGTTTAGTACCAAAACCAGCCAAAGGAGGAAAAAAAAGTCAAAGTGTGCCATAAATTCACATTTTGAGGTTTCATTTACATGTTTGGATAAAACCTTTTTCTGTTTTTTTAGCCACGTGAGGAAATATTGAGTGTCCGCAAATGCAAACCAAACTTCCCTGAGACACGGCAATAACTTCTGAAACCCATCTAATGGTTTCCTTTGGTACAGTGAGCCATCTACCATACGCTTAAATCATCCAGCTTTATACCTTTCTACAGCAGCAGAAAATGGTCCTGCCGCTTTCTCTTCCTCTCATTCACTACCTGCAATCCAATTACACTGTGTCCAGAGTCTAATAATGACATTATCTGAAAACGTATACATGATTAAAGGCTAACTGACAGGACTTGTTTATTTCCCTCTGCGAGTCAACAGCATTACGGCAAAGTCTCCCACGTAACTCAATCTGCAGTGTTCCTCGGCTGATAACAAATCGATGCCGAGATTAATTCCCTTATTTCGAGGTAAATTATGGTTAACCCCCTCTTATATCTATGCCAGTGTATGGTTAGAGAAGGTGATAAGAGGAAAAAAATACACACAATCGGCTTTTATCAGATTCAGCTTAAGGTCGGGCTCCTCTGGGTTGTGGCAGTTCCCGAACCTTCAGATTTCAGGAAAGCATAAATCTTCCTCAGCCCACTATCAGTGAATGAGGAGGGGAGGGGGGGTGACAACTACTTCCTTGATTTTTTTCAGTTAGTTTTGAGCTATAGTTCCCCCTGTATTTTCAGACTGGCTGAGATTCAGGAGGATGAGAGGGATCAAATGTTATATAAAGACAAATTCAGCAGTGGTAGTAGTTTTATGTGCATTCTGTGGTGGTGTGCTACATTTGTAAAAACACGCTTTGTAGTTAGGACTTAAAAAAACCTCGATATCCTGCTCTCTGTTCGAGGGAAATGCAATCTTCCTTTGCGTGGGAGATCCATTAAT
>OOFC01016009.1:43722-59995 GCA_900323345.1 Pseudochromis fuscus | reverse complement strand
ATGGTCAATGTAGACTCACCATTTCACCTAACAAGCATGTCTTTGGACTGTGGGAGGAAACCAGAGTACCCGGAGAAAACCCACGCATGCAGAGGGAGGACATGCAAACTCCGCACAGAAAGGCCCGAGCCAAGATTCGAACCCTGAACCATCTTGCTGTGAGGCACAGGTGCTAACCACTGCACCACCGTGCTGCCCCATCCATTGAGATATGACCATTTTTAAAATGTTTGTCCATTATAGGAGATCGGGATTCTCTAAGATTTCAGACTTTTTTTTCCCCCAGATTTTTCCCTAAATAATTTAATAATTTGTTCCTTGGGTAATACCCTATCTCTCTCTCAAAAAAAAATAGTGGAGGCAGTAATATCTATAAATATACGCAAGACTTTTTTATACATGAAACCAGCAAGATACTGCTACATGTTAATCATGAGCTTCTGACTAGACCGAGTTGTCTCTCCTTGTATCCAATGCCAGTTTCGTATTTACTGTGCAGACTGTAATATCAATCTTCAAACTGTTGGCAAGGAAGTTATTGGGTATACTTCCCCAAATGTTAAACTTAGTCTCCTCGCAACATAAAGCAGGCAAAAAAGAAGAACAGTCAAATATTTGAAGTTATTTCCAGGTTATATCAGGACTGATGCTGACTATATCAGTGCATACATATTTCATGCCCCCCCCCCTCTCTATTTCATCCTCCTCCCTGTCCTTAATCTCTCATTAGACTTCCGCTCCATATACAGCCTCCACCTTGCTTATGTGCCCTCAACCCCCCCTGCTCCATGTCTCCTACCACCACCACCACCACCCCTCCTTTTCTGCACGTAACAAATGAGGGACCTCCTCCAGCTGGACAGAAGTAGGTCTCAGGAGGAGTGGGGAGGTAGTAAAGGGTGAGCAGGAATGAGAGAGAACTGGCCAGAGGAGATATAGTCTGATGGATGGCCAACAAATGGAGCGAGAAGAGCGAAGGGAAGAAAAAAAGAGAGAAGGAGGGATGATGGGGAGCTATCATTCTATTTCCCTTCTGTCTGGCTTCTTGATGATGAAGGCCATTACTCACGCAAAGAGTACCCCACTCCCCTGCCCACTGTCTTCTCTTTCTTTGTCATTTTTTTGTCTTTGTTCACCCTGCCTGTCATTTTTCAGTCAGTTTTCCATCACTTATCCTGTCACTGTCAACAAATATGAGCCATGAAATAATAAATAATTAATTATTTTTTTTTTATAACTCTTCCATTTATAAGCCAAGATCTTTATCTGTTTCCTCTCAGATTTGTTATGGCACTCAGTGATCCCTCAATGGATCTAAAGTACATTTCATTTCTTCTGTAATGAGGCAGTGCCCCTGTAGCCTAGCTAGTATTAAAGATAAGTTATTGCAGATTTTCGGGGCGATCGTTTCAGGAGCATATGCACTATATTTGTTAAAATGCATTCTCTCATACAAAATAGGTGGGTTATTATGATTTGCCTGCTGAGCTTTTACCTGCCGCTTTTTGTCTAAGGTTAACTTATATTTTAGCAGTATAGCTTGAAGAGCCAGCAGGGAAATCTCCTCTCTCTAGCCATGGGTGCAACACCGTGCTGCAGATTGAGATTGCTTTCAAATCTGAATGTCTGATCACATAATATGAGAGAACTAGCAATCTATTTATCTAACACTGACTAAGTAGGTGATTCATTGAACTTGCAGTTTGTGTTAATCTCTGTTGTTGTCCGTGAAGCCTCTGGGCCCTCCAGGTCACAGCATTACGACCTTTTTCTGTTTGATCCCGAGAGCGCAAACAGCAGCTCCTGTACAAAAATGTATTTGCATTGTTAAATTTGCCATACATAATTACCGTCCATGCTCTCTCAGCTCCCAACACACTCCAATATTTGCTCAACTATGTCAATATGAGGATTGTAAAGATGACAGGGACTAAACTGGCAGGCTTCAGTGCAGGCGGACGTTACGGCCATCCAAAAAAAATGACTGAACATTTTTACCCTCTCTCGTCCACGCTCAATCATCCGCAAGTGAGACCATTTTCACACCTCTTCCCAGCTCAATCTCAAATAATGATTGGGGCTGAGCAGTAAATTTAGGTTATTAAAATGGCTTCAGCGCTCCACTGAGTCGGGGTAGAACTATGTGTGTAATTAGGAAGCAAGCAAACACACTGGAGCAGAGATATGGAGTTGTTTTCAATTAAGACTTACAAAGCAGAACGCACTTAGCTAGCGGTCCAGCCAGAACTTGATGGGAGCTGATTGGTGCTAAAATTGACAGAAGGAGATTTCATTGCAGCATCTGGCAAAGATGTAAATAGTTATGAACTTGTGTCCATCACATACTGAGACGTGAAGGTGTCCTGCGAGCTGATCTTTGTGTTGTAAATGAGAGAACGGCGGGGAGAAGGTTGGGTAATAAGCGACACAAGAGTGCGTTCAAGTTGCATTTGTGTGTATGACATTTCAGTATACATAATCCCATTAAATGCAGTCAGTTATGGAGTGGAACGTTTGGCAGCAGTTCTGTGTTTTTCTATTGAAAATCAGCCAAAGCCTTTGTTGTGGAGTTGGCTCAGTCAGAGCATGAATGAATGGATTAGATATGAGAGTAAGTCACACAGGAGAGGGAGAGGCGGGGAGGCTGAGGGGACAAGGAGATGGTTGTGTTCTCTGCCCATATGAACTGATTGTGACTTTATTAATGCCTCTATTAATTCCCTCGCACATGGTCAAGACAGACAAAGAAAAGCCTCCTGTCTGGCTACTTTCAGTGATCAGAGGAAGGTGTGTAGAGAAGGAGGGAGAGAGGAAAAGAGACACGCTCGCATAACTAACAGATAGAGATGACAGAATCATAGCGATGTTATGCTGAATGTATAATGAAGGTTCTGCCGTCAGGGAAAATTACCTCCAGAAAAAGACCATACTGGTCACAATACGACAGCGTCAGCACGCATACTGGTAGAAATTATACATGGGATGTAATTACTGCATTAATACATGTTGTTGACAGAGGAGTAAGATGCCACATTGTGATGAATTTAAATAATTGGACTCAGTTATGTTGATGGAGTACAAATAGCAGTTTTACATCTGTCTTTCTAAATGAGTGGGGAACTAGGTGCTGATTTTAATCTAAAGAACAGCATCTGTTTGCCCTCTTATGCTGACAAGCTTTAAAACCCCACTTTATATGCATTTCATTAGTTTCACACAAGAGCAGGTTGTGACCCTTTAAGCGGTTAAAGGTTAAAGTACATTTTTGGCTTGTATGATGGAAAAAAAACCACACTGCAGGCTACACAATAACATATAGCCGTTTAATGAGCTACTTTCCATTACGTGACTTCATACTTTCACTCTGCACATTTTCTACTTGTGGTTTACTAGACTACCAGAAGGGATTTTGTTGGCATTAGAGTGCATCATCCCGGCTAATTTCACATTAATGAGAAAATCCTGCATGTTGCATATTTAAGTAAGCTAGAGCAATTACAAGGTGTTTATGTGAAAGGAAAAGCAATAAAAAAGCAATGTACTAAATTGCATCATATAGTACCTCAGGAAATTAAAACACAAATACACACATGCACCCACTCACTGGTTCTGTCTCAATCAAACTGTATCTTCATGAGCATGCGTTGATTAATGCTGAAAGTTCTCCTCTTTGTGTGTTTCAGCTGCGTCCAGGTGAAGCCTTCACTGTGTATCACACCAGTCCTACGCTGTCCAGTCTGTCCAAACCTGTGGTGCTGTGGACTCAGCAGGATGTCTGCAAGTGGCTGAAGAAACACTGTCCTCACAACTACCTGACCTATGTAGAGGCCTTTTCCCATCATGCCATCACAGGTACAGGAGATGTACACACACAAAGATGTTTCTCAGCATCACTACTCACAGATTGTACATGGACGAAAGAACGGGGTCTCCTTTTGACTTCTACTAAAAAAATGTTAATTATCAATCATGAAATGCTCAGTTGTTACAGCTGGCTCAAAGGTCGCAGCATAAGGAGAGACCCAACACAATGTTTAAGTGCCACCAGTATATTTATTTACAAAATTATAACCAAATAACAGAAAAAGTGCTGGGCTTATCAACGGGGTGAGAGGGAGAGTGTGTGTGTTATATAGTCCACCCCTTAACACATGACCTCAGTCTCTAATGCTGCACCTATAAATTAAGGAACAGACGAGCAAACACAGACATGAACAATGCAGCTTGACACATGTGACAGGGCCACTACACTGAAACCTCTTCAAACCAGGCCAGAAGAAAGGCTTAAAAATATGACAGTAGGTTTTGTTTACTCTGAGGTGACCAGACAAAACATTGTCATGAGCTAAACTCACTGTGTGATTTTTTTCAGGGTGTCCATTGCTGTTACCAGTAGTGCCAGAAGAAACGTAGTTCTTCACTTCTTCACCCTCAGTTTTTTCATTAAAATCTTCTTCATGAGCCACTACATACTCATCAGCACACTTATTAGTCATCTGCTGGTACATCTGAAAATCATTTCATCATTAAGTAGATATTAGGCTTCAAGTAGAGGAATATTTAGGGGCATAGTTAGTTTGATTGACAGAGCTGGTGTGCAATGACCAGGCCTGAATTCAAGTCTCATACACATTGGGTACTGGTCAGTGTCCTCGGGTTTAACGGTCAGACTCACCTCCTCTCCCTTCATAACCAAATATGGTCACTTCTGGCTCCAAAAGATGATAACATGGTGACATTCAAACACCAAACTCCTGGCTTCATGTGAGCCCACGAACCAACGAGTGATGTCACAGCAGCTTTGTCCATTCTACATATAGAGTATGGTGTAACTATATACTCACTGCAATTGTTAAGTTGTGTCTGCAGCAATCCATCACTTCACCTGTTAATAGTCTAAAACATATTAAAAATATAACCCAGTAAACTGTTTCTTGATGGTTTTAGTGTCCGACCTTGCTCATTGACCTGTGCTCCGTTCAGTAGGCACAGCAGCGAGGCTCTTTTGGACTAAGACATTGCAAACCAATACCATAAAAGGCTTAACAAATCTCACACAAGTTTTATTTTTAGGTTTGTGGTTCCACAGCTTAGCTTTTTCAACTGGAAACAGGTTTACACCCAAATCTCTGCAAAGGAGATTTAAAAGGCATTCATGTGAGGTAACGAAATGAGTGTAGCCTATTTTTGGAGAAGAAAGGAAAAGCTGCGGAAAAAATGGTGGGTTATCGTGTTTCTAGTTCAAACATCACGCTCTCACACACATTCATCTGTTAGCAAGCCCACACAAGCGCATGCGAGTGCTTGTACGCACAAAACCGCACCACCAATACACACACGAGCAGCGTTTATTCACACACATCCTCAGCCTTGACAGACCAGACGGTATAGCAGTTTCTTTTTTTAGTGTCTCACAGAGAACAGATTGCTGTTCTGTGCCGTAGGGTCAGCCACCACTCGCTTACATTTGCATGCACGCACACACAGACTCACACAGGCGCACACGTACGCAGTGTCTTCAGGGTTAACAATGCTGCCATTGTCATAGCTACAGCCGCTCTGATCTGATCATTTTTATTTATGTATTCTGAAACAGGGAGAGTGAGAGAGAGGCTTAGATCCAATTATAGTTATGTATTCACTTGCTGATGTCCAGCTGGATTTTATTTTGACTCCGTTATTAGCTCCTGTGTTTTCTTGTGCAAATGCTGTGTGAATATGTGTTTTTGTTGTTGCTGCGTACGGTCCGCATCAAAGGATCACATCAATAACTGTTCCACATAAACACTCTCTGCCATTTTTTTTTTTTTTTAAGGATGTTGGAGCTCACCGACACCGGCGAAATGGATTCTGTGTCTGTATCATGTTAGTTCAGTGACCCAAGAGTAAATGTATCTCTCTCAGGCTCTCAGTCAGGGTGCCATTACAGTGGAACAAGCTGCCTGAGGAGATTAGTGTAGCTTCCACTGTCTCTCTTGCTTTTACTTTTATTTGCGCATAAAAATTCATGCTCTCTCGTGTTGTGCTTTCATTATTAGATATTTTATCACTGCAGCTTGTCTATTTTTACTCCTAATAGTATTAATGATAGTAGTACTCAGCTTTTATTTATTTCATTTGGACGCTGGTCAAAAGCATAGATTATCGGACTGTGTGACCTCCACGCTTCTTCTTGGCTTCAAGTCAAAGACCTGGACACTTTCTCCACCAGTGTAGAAGACCTTGCTATTTGGCAATCGCAGCACATAAGTAAAAAGATCAGATTACATTCAATCCTGGCAGATGGGTGTGTGATTTAGTGACAGATGCCTTGTTTTTGTCTTGCATTAAAATGTAATGCGAGTTGAAATGAGCTCTCAGAATAAGGACTCCTGATCACACTCTTTGCATTCACAGCAGGTGCTTTTATTTTTGCGCGTCGCTTCGTCGCGACGCTCTGTCACACTGTGATAAGAAATAGCTAATGTACAGTGGGTCAGTCAATAAACTGATACCCAGCTCATGTACGTTCTGGTGAGACGACTGTGAGCTTTATGGATCGCTTTTACAGGGTGAGATCTGATCACAAAGCCAGCTACCCCGCCTCCAGATGTGCTGTTACAGACTGGATTACATTCCAGCTGCTGCTATATTTACACTTTGCATTGGATTTTTGTCCGTATCAAGCCAATACATCACAATGCAGGTGTCAGTTTGAGATGGGGTGTGAATGACAAATAGGGTAGATAGGATGGAGATATAGAAAGGAGATGCAGCATACAAAATGTATTGAATGGTGGTTAAATAGTGAATGTAGCTATTGGGCTACTCACTTAACCTTGGTGGCACTGGACATAAAGAAATGCAATACTGTGTGTAGGCCTTCAGGGAAAGCATGAAGTGAACTGGTCTACTTCTAAAGGTTTGTCTTTACCTTCCTCCCTCTTGGATTGCTTTTCAGACTCCTTTAAGAGTCATTATTGTCCAAGCCAAGGCAGAACTGCTTCCCATTTGCCCACAGACATTGTTAATAAGCAATTTATTTTGAAGCCAAATTGAGAGAAGCGATCTCTATTGAAACAGCTTTTGTTTTTGTGTCTCTTTTCTCCCTTTGACAGCATACTTTCCCTATCTGCAGGCAATTATTAGGAGCTGTATAAAGTCTGTCTGAGGGGAATTGATTTGAGCTCCATTCATCTGCTTTGTCTCATTTGTACACACACACACACACACACACACACTCACACGCGCACGCATACACACATTAACACAGCAAGGGCAGTGGTTTTTCTAGGACACACTGGTACTGCTGTTGGCAAGCACACACGAGAGGGCTTTAGTGGAGATGGGGTGAAGAGGTTGATGGTGTGTAAATGCAGACAGGAGTGTGTATGTGTGTGCAAAAAAAAAAAAAAAAGAAACTGTGCATGAAATAAACGGGAAATTATTGTTGTTGTATCCCCAAGATAGCTGTGCTCACACACAATGGTTTATTCGACTCTATGTGCTGGTAACAGGGAGCACCTGGACTCAGAGGACAAGCAAATAATCTGCCTTTAAACAACATGCGAATACACATACACACAGTAACCATTCAACCATTATAAAAGCTAACTGGTTTGTCATGGCTTGTTGGTCCAGGGAGTGGTGCCATACCCACAGTGGAGACAACTCTTGTCTGTATTGTATCCAGCCCATCTGGTTGTAAGGCGAGGACTGGCTGACAGTTTTGTCCTCATTTAGCTTGTCTATTTCCAGTGAGAGCTATATATCATATCTCAAAGAGGTGGGATGTAAAAATGTAATTATTGCTGCTTTCTGATATTATCATCTTCAATAGTCTGACTGTTCCCAACAAAATATCAGTGATTCAACTTGAACAAAGATTTTTTTTTTTTCTTCTTTTGAACTGAAAAGTCTCCTCGGTCTTGCATCGCTGTAGATAGTGGAAACTTGCCAAAGTACAGACTCGTACTTCAGTGCTATCCCGAGAGATTAGATTCAGCACTAAAATTTTCTAAATGTCAATACTTTCATCAAATGTATTTTTTTCAATCTGAAATCCTATTTCACTTTACCTCCAGAGGGTGCATAACCCTCACAAGCACATACATGCACACTAGATTAGTTACATAAATAAATAAATAAATATAAGATTGGAATATAGACAGAGCTGCAGTTTGATTTGTGAGAGTGCAGCGGTCAGCAGATGAATGAGCTGAGTCATACGGCTGGAAACATGATAAGACTGTCAAGACGTCCGGCAACATGACAAAAGGCTTCCAGTCACATAATATGGAAAACCATAAAATCCCAAACATTTTACTTGTCCTGCTGTGGTAATTGTATCAGTTTTAAGGGACATGAAGGTTATTGCTTCATAACTTCCCCGTGTTGCTGTGGTTAAGCTCTTGAGGATAATATGGCTTGTGGGCCGTGTTACATTTCTTCTTTACAAATGGTTTTAGAAGCACTTAGCCCAGGCCTGTGTCCACTGAGGGTCACAACAGACCTACCTCAATCTCTCAATATATTGTAACAGACCATCACACATACAAATCTGTTCTCTGCCATAAAGTCTGTCTTGTGAAATATGACCACTGACTCTCTATTAAGGATATTTATATTTCATGGGCTCAGAAAAAGGACTGAGGATATAGGACACTAATTCTCTTTTCATTTTCCTGTCATTCTCCTCTCTTTCATCCATTCTTCTCTCCTCTCACATTCATACCATGACCATGCATGCAGGTAAACCATGTTGGTATACTGTAAATAGGTGTTAATGTGTGTGAAACTAAGACAATGTGCAGGATATACATACTGTAAATAACCTGCAGGACTCTCCCTCTGCAGAACACAGAGCATACAGAGATACAGAGGATATGCTGATGTTCAGAGGAAGGAAATGGGAATAAATGGAATGATATGGAGAAGGAAGCTGCATGAGTAATGAGTCTAATTATGATTTGGGCGTCGGACAGAGCTGCTGCAGGTATGATGGATTCCTCCTCTCGCTGCAGCGGTGAAGGACATAGGAGCGTAGTAACCTCCGTCCTGCACCTCAAGTTTTTTAATATTGTCTCTGTGTTTGTGCGAGTGCAGCTTGGTTGTAAAAGCTGTTTACTGTGGGTAATGGTATGTTAAATGTGTGTGTGTCCCTCGGGTTAACTGCCAAAGTCTGTAGTAAAACTTGACCACAGAAAACAACCAGCCTGAGTAATACTCCCTGAGCCAACATCGTTAATGTTACTACCTGGGGAGCTGCGGTGATAACCAGGAAATAAACACCTTACCTATTTATGGAAATTAGATTGCACATCTGCACCTGGATCATTTGCATCCATATTCTCAGCACATACAGTATGCATGGCTTCATGTGGCAATTTAAGGCATCCTATTCACATGTTTACCCCCTGTTGCCCTGGAGGTATCTGCACCAGGACCGGGCCCTAACTAATTTAAAAACACAGCTGTTTGAAGGGTGCAAAGTGTTAGACTCCCAGTGAAGAGACATGTAAAATAATGACAACAATTCATGCATTTGTTGTGCTTTCATTTCATAACATTAGTGTCTTACTCATAAATATAAGACTTTTATCTACTCTTTAATTTACCTTTTTGATTAAAAGTGGGAGGAAAAATTTGGTCACTTTTTTGAAATCCCATTAATAACAATAATAATGTTTATCTATTGGTCTGTGGCTTTTATTTGGGTCACACAGTTTTGCAGCTGTTACTCATTAAAATTTTAGATTTTTCTTTCAGGTGGAAATAAAAAAAAAAATTAAAAAAAATAGCTGAGGCTTATGGTTAAAGACTGGGAGGAAACCCATGTAGACATTGGGAGAATTTGCAAACCACTTAAGAACCAGTTGTGGGGAGCGTGCCTAACCCTTAGAATTAGTATTTATAGCATAAGTATAGTTTTTGATATTGGTCAGTTACACAGTGTTTTTCAAGGACACCCGGACCATCTGGAGAACAGCTCTTACTCTATATTTTTGTTAACAACAACATCCCGAGATTAAAGTGATCCTCTATACAAACATAATGTGATGCTCTCATAGTATGCTGTGCATGGAGAAGTTAACCTCTATGTAGTTACACTTTACTTAAAGTTAACACCATTTTCTAAGTATTTTTTGCAACACATCATGAACTCAGCAGTAGTGATATTTATTAACAGCTGTATCTGTGGGTGAGGAATTTGGTGTCTAAACATATGATAAATGACAATATATAAATACACAGTTGTAAATATATGAAATATGTCTTTTTAGAGGGAGATAGGATTGTTGCCAAATGTCTCTATCTTCATATTAAAAACACTTGGATGTTCTTAATGTAACTACGTGTATGATTTCACCATCTGGTTGGCTGCTAGTTGTAGTATAAAGATTAAATCCAATTCCTCAGCTGTGATGGGAATATTAATGCTCTGCAAAAACTGAACTCATTTACACCTTCTCCTGCAGGACGGGCATTGTTGCGTTTGAACGGGGAGAAGCTGGAGAGGATGGGGATCGTCCAGGAGACGCTGAGGCAGGAGGTCCTCCAACAAGTCCTCCAGCTGCAGGTCAGAGAAGAGGTCCGCAATCTGCAGCTCCTTAGTAGAAGTAAGTAACAAGAGGTTGTGTGTGACTAACCGTGTTTGATTGTGTTTTGATTTGTGTGTGTGTGAGAGACAGAAAGAGCAGAACGACAAAGACTCTGAGACATAAAGGGAGACAGATGGGTTTGGCTAAATTGGGAGGAGGCAGTCTGAGACCACGCATGCCTGCTGTGACATGCGTGGAGTTGGACATTCAGGTACAATTGTTTGAGGCTGTGGGGTTTTATTGATGGGAGCTCTGATTTGCCGCACTGCTTCTGAATGATGACTTTGGTAAACACTTTTATTATCCAGCCGCCAATAAACTGGCTCAGTCAATCACTGCTGACCTGGATTCAGTTGATCTGACTTGAATGCTTTTTTCTGTTGCGGTGATTGTTGTAGGTGGTTGTTTTCTGTGTACATTGATGGCTGTGAGTCATCAAAGTGAAATGTCTGCACAATTTCCTTTTTCTGTCTAGAGCTGGACTTCAAGGTCCCACTGTTCCCGAGGGATTTATTAAACTCTTACAGCTTTTGCAACAGATTATTCAGGTGTTATGAAAACATATTTTTTGAACTTTTTAAATGTTACACCATCCTCAAAGTAATATTTAATGATAATAAGTGATTTTGTATTCAGAGCCAAATGCAGGAGCACCCTACAGCTATTTGACTCAGGTTTTCCTTTGGGCGCTATAATCTTCAAGATCATGACCTATATTCAGCAGCAGCTGCAGCATCCTAAGCTGCCTCGAATGTGAGGGGTTCTGCAGTACTCAGGTTTAAGCTGTAGGTGTTTAGGTGTTTCCCGTGGGCTTCCTCGTAATTCATTACATTAGTAGGAAGGGAGAAAAAAAACATCTGGAGGTTTAAGATTATCCTTAAGGGCAGAAATTACAATAACTGCATAACCATTTGTTCCAAATGGTCCAATCTCTCTTATGTTTAAGCACTTTGGACTAAAATAGAATATTTTGTCAAATCAGGCTGAGAAATGAAGTTGCTTTTGCCATCAACTGATCATCACCAACTGATGGTGCAAGGGCTCTCGTAATCACCCGTTAGATTCAAACAAGTAAATGAAGTGGTCTCAAACAAGCTCACACATACTTTTTAATCATGTGTGCTGCTGATGCTGTTTGGTTTTCTGCGTATTCCCGCTCACTACAGACTGCTTAGAGGAGCGTGCTTGACCAAAAAAAAAAGGTTTTATGTCCATTTTAATCTTCCACAAACCCATCCTTTGGGACTTGAAATGGTTTTTATAGGCACGACATGAACTGTGTATGGAGATTTTGTGATTACAAAGTGGGATAGAGAGAGGTGGAAAGGAGAGAGTACAAATTACATGGAGCCGGGTGAACTGGCTCCTGACTGGAAGATGATTTTTTTGGGGGGTGGCAGTGGCTCAAGTGGTAAAGTGGGTCGTCTACGAATGGTGAGGTTGTCGATTCGACCCCCGGCGCCTCCTGTCCAGTGTCCATGGGCAAGATACTGAACCATAAGTTGCTCCCAAAGGTGACTAGCACCTTGCACGACAGCTCTGTAGCCATTGGTGTGTGAGTAGGTGAATGAGGGGCAACATCTGTCAAATCTGTCAAAAAACTACTGTTAAATTGTTGGTTCTTGAATTAACAGGGAAAAGTCATTTGAAACACCAACAGCAATAACAGAACAGGAAGAAGAGAAAAACCCATCAGTCAAAGAACAGTCACAGAAGAAGATGAAGGGGTGTTAGTTAATTAAAATAAACACACACATTAAAAAAATATAGGAAAGAAATTCTTACTTTATTTCAAAGCTGGATGGATACAAATTAAAATACACTGCGGTAGAAGGCACCACAAACCAAACAGCCCTTTTCTTGAGTTGGTGATGATACAAAATCACCCTCAGATCAGCACTTCTAAGTACACGACTCAAGTAAACAGAACATTTTCAGTTTGAGTTTAACGATGTAGTGGTTGCGTGACATGTGTCTTACACTGATGGATGACAAACACTCAAACTCGCTGTGTTTTTGTTTATTTCTCTCATCATTTCAGCTCGCTCCTTGCAGATACACAAGGCAGTAAAGGTGCTTTTGATGACATTCATGCCAATCAAGCATGATGAAGTAAATTAAACTGAATTAAATTTAAAGATGCAATGCAACTCACTGGTAAGGAGGAAGAATTAAATTGCTGTTGGACACTTCTATTAAATGAGGAATGCAAATGTAATTTCCCAGTTCAGCAGGCTCTGACTTTAAGCTATAAGGGCAAGCTAATTTGGTGGCCTCATAAAACACCTGAGCTTCACAGGGTTGGAGGCTATTCAGAGGTGATAAAGGTAGAACAAGCTGGGAACCGTTGGACGGAGTGATAATGGGGATGTTTCAGTGTTTTAAATGAAAAGGAAGTGTGGCGGTGAGGTGGGGAACGAGGGCACGGTTCCAGGTCTTGACTGAAACCTTTAAAAAACAATTTACTGGAAAATGACAACATCAGCTTTTTCTAAGAAGTAAAAAACAACAACAGTGTCTGAGTGCCGTTTATTGTCGGTGCCTCAGTTACAGCCACAGTCGGTTATTTGGTTTAAAATATTTCAACTACTATTAGGCTTCAGGCTTCACAGTTTATTAATCCTCATGTTTTTGGTGATCCCATAACTTCTTCTCTAGCACCATCATAAAGTTGATTTTTAAGGTTTTTTTGCTGAAATATCTCTCCCAGAGCACCAAGCATGGCTGTAGACTGTGTGGAAAAATATGGAAAAATGATAAAAAGACGCAGATTTTTTTGGCTGCTGAATCGGAGGTGATACGTGTGAAGAAGCGTTGTAATGGTGAAATGGCAGGATAAGGGCAGGAGGCATGAAAGAAAGAGGCAGACTCCTACAGTAACTAATACACAATGAGGATTTGCACTCATGTTTTGCTCACAGTACTTCACTCACACTTCCAGCTATCCTCCCTGAACGATCCTCCCTGTACGCTCGCAATTCTGGTGTGATTTAGTGGAGCCGTCATACCACCTCTCAGGTCTGATTCATCTCAAATGGATTTGCCAAAAATTAAATATTGATCTCACAATAACTTTTGAAAAGGGGATGAAAATTACAGATGCAGAGATAAAGTTGAATCTGATGCGGGTTTGTCTCTGATCTGAACCATGATAGCACAGTTTAACACAAGCCTTACAAGGCTCTCCCATTATTCACATCAGGGTTGTAAATGCTCCCTTCAGTGATTCTTAAACTTGTGTGAGGAATAAGAGCTCGCACAGTCTCTCTCCAACTCCTTTTGTAAGAAACATACAATACTGAGCGGTGGTACAGAATTAAAAGGACAAATGATAGAAAAGAGCACCTACACATCGGAGGCGTTTTGGATTTAAATACGGAAAAAGCAGAAAATGAAGTCTATTGTGCAATAAATAGGAGGACAGAGAGCCGCGGCTGGAGGTGAGATGTTTTTAACAGATAGGGAAAAATACTGGGGATGAAATTGACAGATCATAGAGATAAAGAAATGAGATGGGTAAAGAGGTTAATGAAGGGGCATGGATAGTCAAAGAAAGCTTGGTCTGATAGCACTTTCATTCCCTGGCTACAGGGCCGTACTTTCCACTCCATGTTAATCTGTCCAGAGCAGGCTCACTCGCTCAAAGCACTGTAATAACATTTCACACTGAGCATTGAATCACTTTACCTCTGTGCAAATTATTGTTGAAAATGTTATTCTCTGCACAATAACAGAGGGAAAATAATTCAAGATGAATTCCAAAAAGCATGTGTCTGTGGGATTGATATCTCCATGTTGTTTCAGGGAGTAAAGGTGTATTTGAAGATGATCTCACTGACAGTTGGAGAAGGGCAGCATAGGGGTTTAACAACAGAATTAAATATATATTAAAGGAGGACTCCACCAAATTTTTTACACCGGGATTACTCAACCCTGTCAAGTTTTACATTGTTGTCGGGGGAGCGTTCACAAGTCTGACAAAAAAACCCTCAGATAATGTCCTCAGAGTTATCTTAGGTTTGATTTGAGAGTTTAAATATTTCACAGGAGAACCTGCAGTGCATTTACAAGTGTGTAGAGGCAAAGATAAGTGTGTCAGGATGCCTTGGCCTCCCCTGTATCAGCTGTGAATGCTCTTTTTAAATCTGTCTCTTGCAAGCAGAAGACTAAACTTTAAGGTTAGCGGTGGTGACTTGTATGGTTGGGTGTTTGTTTTCTGTAACAGTCTCCTGTCCTCAGGCTCTGAGGAGATCAGGATTTCTTCAAAGCTTGACAAGACCTCTCTTTCCTCTCTGAGTGAACAGATATGTTTGATGGATTTTTCTCTCTGGCTTCTTTACTTCTACTATAGAATATATGAATGGAGACACGATTGTGAGGTTTTACACAACACACAACTCGTCTTCACTCGTGCCTGAGTCCAGTTGGCGTCTGGTGCACTGTTTTCTGAATCACTGGCTGTTTGTTTAAAACAATGCAGGAAATATTACGTTCCTGCACAACTGAAGAATAATGAGATTATCATGGATTTAACATTTTTTGTCAGGTAAAAGTAAGGAGGCAATGAAAAACACAAAATCGATACAGAAAAGTCTCTTGATTATAAAATAAACATCCTCACTTTCATCCTTCGTTCCAGTAGTTATCGCTGATGCACTTACAGTTAGTTGTGAAAAAGAAACACCGTAAAAAAAAAAAATCATTAAACTTCTCGAGCGGTTGACTGCTCCAGCATAATCCACCTCGCCATCCTCCACACGGGGGTAACACCGACGTGCACTGCAGCTGACTTTTGGAAAGCACTGAAACAAAAAACAAACTTTTTACAGCCACTTTTCACATCTACAGACGGTGACGCTTTAAAACTCAGAGAAACAGAGCGGCACACTCACTAAAGAGTGAGGAGTTTTAAACTAAAGCTTCAAAGCTGAATGCAAATGTATGGAGTATGGAGTATGCAGCCGTTAGTTGTTTATACCTTGTTGTTCTTAACCCCGTCATCGTTCAGAGCTACTTTGTTTTATTTTCACCGCACGGATCTTGCTTTTTTATTTTTAGACTCTTCACTTATGCTATTCTGTGTGTTTTCCATGCTGTTTTATTTCAGTCAGTCAGAGAAAGGTACAGTTGATGTCTTTCATTGCCCAGAGCCACAGCTCTCTGAGGGTACTGTGAACCATGCAGGGGTTGCAACATCTGGAAAGCTTTGGGAGGGAGGATTCAGATCAGAGCCCAATGGGAGATGTGCCCTCCTTCTTCATGTTTGCCACTAGTTGTTGGTATATCTTTATATCAAACTGTCAGCACCTCCTTCCTCCTCAACATATCAAATTTTCATCAAAGTCGCTCGATGCCTTTGTGTGTAGCCATCTGCTGGGTTACAGAGTCATAGCTAATTATCTACAACTGATGGAGTTAGTTAACCCTCCCACCACAAAAAAAAAAAGAGATATGTTGTTGTGGTTGCCGCGGGAGACTGTCTTGGTAACCTTTTAACTCCGAATTGCTTGTGTGATGTTGCCCGTCCTTGCTGAGCTTTACTCAGAGATCCACACGGTGCCTGCCAGCTGAACTGTAGCTCCGAATTAGAATATGAATGAAAGTCTGAGTGTGACAGACAGAGAAGAAGGAGGAACATGGCATTTCTCCTCAGCACAAATTTCGCCCGGCTGCTGCTCATCTCCCCCCCCTTC
>OOFC01016009.1:0-26910 GCA_900323345.1 Pseudochromis fuscus | reverse complement strand
GATGGAGAGCACAGAGGGAGCTGAGGCAGTCCGTCTGCAGTCTGCTGTGTCAGAGGTTCACACAGGCACTGGCGATTTATAGCTGATCTGCTGTGTTTGGCTCAACATAAGGCCTTTGCCCACACTGCCGCCTCTTTCCCCCACTTGCACACGTACATGCTCAATGTGTACATGCACATGACACCCTAACATTTGAATAATGCTCACTATTGGACCTCACAACTGTCGTTTTATATATTTGTGTTTTTGAGACTATATTCAGCAAATTTGGAGGTTTTGAAATTGTAGTTAAAATCTGTTCATATGTATATAAAGTGTTGGTAGAAGTCTGTTTCTAACTCAGATATGTTTTTCTATCTCTTTTTGCCAGGTCCAATATGTGATGAGCCAGCAGAGGGGAAAAGGAAAGGTCGTCCAAAAGCAGAAGTGCAGGAACTGAGAAGCATCCCTGTGAGTATTTCTCTTTGAATTGAGTGGGTGCTTGAAGTGGGCGTCGTTATTCCTGCACAGTAGACAGCTCCCCATAAATATTTACAATATACAGTACTATATAGCAGTAAAACTTGCATGTATCCAACTTTCTCTTCCTCACCCCTGAGCAGGCCCATTTGATAGTACAATGGAAGGAAGAGTTTAAGCGCCGCTCCAGGGTTAAATGTCCATGTTCAGGCTGCTGGTTAGAGTTTCCCAGCATCTATGGCGTCAAGTACCACTATCAACGCTGCCAGGGGGTGAGTCAGTAGCCTCTGCTCTTTCCTGCTATGTGGCTATTTCTACCTTTATGCTCCAGAGTAGACTTCAACAGGAGAAAGCCTTCCAAGGAAAAGCAATGCAGTTCATACAGGGAATTTATAATTCACTACAAATAGTTAGTCATCATTGACCATACATGAGCAATTAGTCAGCCTTTTTTTCCTGAGCAACTGAAGGCTTTTAGTAATAGCTACCCACTGTCATCAGAATTTGCATAGGGAGGGAGCTCACACTAAATCCCTTCTCCTTGTGTCTGTATTCAGGCCACCGTCACTGAGAAGCTGAGTCATGGCTGTCCCTACTGTGAGGCAGTGTTTGCTACGAAGGTGCGTCTGGAGAAGCACAAGCTGTGGAATCACCCAGAGAGAGCGATGGAGGCCAGGGAAGAGCAGCCTAAGCTTCAAAAGACTCCTGTGAAGTCCACCACCAAGAAAAGGTAAATGGGATTTAGAGCTCAAAATTCCACCCACACTGACCCACATTATGGTATTAGTGACGTCGTAATGCTGACCGCCCAAAACTGTCCTCCTCCTCCGGTCTGTGAATCCAGGCCTATGGAGAACAGCCCCCCCTCGCCAGTGTTCTTCAAAGTGAAAAAGACCCACGAGGTGTCCACGCCCTCTCAGAACGGGGAGCTGGGCCATCAGAAGAGCGAGAGGAAACAGCACAGCCACAGCCAGCCTTCCCAGCAGATTCACCAGTCTCAGCCGGTCCAGCCTCAGTCCCAGCACTCACAGTCCCAAAGCACATCCTCTGATGCAGGGGGCAGTGAAAGTGAGGGAGGCAGCCTCCCTCCTTCTTTCCCTGATGAAGACCCGGAGCGAATGAGGCACAGTAAGATTACAGCACATCTTTTGTAATGGACTCCATATTGTAATGATACACTTCCACTGTGCGTGTTTGACCATTCCCTGCTCTGTTTTCTTCTCTTGAGCCAGGACGGAAGCAGAAAACTCCAAAGAAATTCACTGGAGAACAGCCCTCGATATCTGGAACCTTTGGACTGAAAGGTGGGTACTGTACCTGTTGTTCGGTGGAAACAATCAAACTGTCTCATGTGGGTGTGATAAAATAATTGGGATGAATATATTGTCATTATGGCTCATATTTCATTGATTACTGCAGACCACAGGAGCCCTATGATCATTTACTTAATAATGAAGTTCTTGTGAGGACAAATGTGCCGTTGCTGGAAATTATGGACTGAGATTATGGGGTTTCTGGGCTCATTCAAAAGAACTTTACAACAATATCTGATTAGTTATGTAAGTGATTGTAAATGCTCCCCGCTGCTACTGATCAATGGTGTTGGTGTGTTAACAGTGCTAATGTAGCAGCAGTAGGAGATGTTTTTTTTTTGTTTTTTTTTTAATCTGGCTAAATGAATCAGTGACTCACACACAAGCACACATCACATACACAAAGCTTTTCCAACTTCTCTTGCTCATTCATATGCTGAAAATGTTCAGTGACTCATATAGCATGCACCGGGCTGTAAACTACTTATCATCACTTGTCAAACAATTCATCTGCAGTTTGCAGAACTCACTGCTCACTCTTGCTTGCTTTCACTCTGTCTGTCATTGATCTGGTGCAGCTCAAAACAACTTCCTTTTTTTTTTTTGATTTTCAGCGTCCGAGTTTCATTTTATATTCAGTATCAATTTCCCTCTTTTAGTATCTCGGTCAGCATTGTCCTACAGTCGTCCCTCTCTGCTGGTGTCTCTCACTTTACCTTAAATACACTGAGTCTGAGTATTAGATACTACCGCTATTTTGTGTGTGTGTGTGTGTGTGTGCAGGTATGACTAAGGTGGAGGAGAAGCTGAAGGCGGGCCGTGTAAAGAGATCAGAGGGGAGTGGGTTCAACGAGGAGTCACAGAGAAGACAAAGCTCGAGTCAGTCTTCCAAGAAAGAGCCAGCCACAACAAGCTCTGGTGAAGCACTGCATCACTTTTTAAAATGCAGCTATTTGTTCATAAATGTTTTTCCTGACAGATCCCCAACTTTGCAAATCCTTTAGCTGTGAATGATGTCATGTTACCTTCCAAGAACTTACTGGGTTAATTATTGTATATGCATAATATAATATAATGTCTAATGATAAATAAATACATGTCAAGAATGTAAAGCCCCTAAATATTTTCCCAGACACCAGGTTAGGATGGAAGTGGAATCTGAGAACCCAAAACAAATGATTGGATTTGTGGGCAGTTTCTTGAAACCCACTTAGGAGACCATAATCAGTTTTAAATGGTAATGGAGATGTAGGGGGATTTTTTTTATTTCTGTTAATAATAAAGTAAACTGTATGGCAGAGCTAAGTGCAGCAGTTAGTCAAATTATTGTTTTTGGCCAACAAACTGTCAAAACCCTAAAGATGACAAGTGCAGTGATATAAAACAGAGAAAATGATTACTTAATGATTAAGTGATCATCAAGTAAATGATCACTGGTTTAAATACATTAACTTGTCTTTTTATTGCATGTCAGAAACCTGCAAACAATGACAAACATGATGAATACATATTTTTTTTGTTTAATAGTGGCTAATTATGTATTTTACCAATTTATAACATACAATATAAGAACCTGGTGATTAGCTGAGTAACAGAGTAACACTGTTTGTTTTTCTCAGGTTCTGGTGCTGACACACAGTGGCAGCGAGCAATCTCAGAGCGAGGTGAAGTGGTGTGTCCCACCTGCTCCATCGTCACCAGGAAAACAATCCACGGCCTCAAGAAACACATGGAGATTTGCCAGAAGGTCAGTGGAGGACACAGCTGTCCATCAGACTGAGTGGATGTGCTGTCACAACATCTGATTTTACTGTGAACTTAAAAACAATTATTGGTCCTGATGGACTAGTAAATTCCATTCACCAGTATCGTAGTAAGTTTTTTCTTAAATTTGTTCTTACGTAGGTTCTTATGAAAACATCTACGTCAGATTCATGAATCGCTCGTGAAGTGCTCTTAAGCTGCAGCAATGTTCGCAGCTGTGATCTTTGAGTGATGAATTCCTATCCTTCGTAAACTGAGAGCATGTGCCAGTGCTTCCTCATTTGCATATGTAAACGCCCCGCTAATGCCCATAAAAGGGAGAGTTGAGACTGCAGGGCTGTGTGCACACAGAAGTGACATGACTGAACTGACCCACACCTGATCTCAGACGCAGTTCTGGAAAACCCTGCAGAGAATTAAGTGTTTCTGATGTTTTCTGAGTTACAACCATAACCTCACAGCAGGTCTGATGTGCTCTCCCAACTGTGGGTCAGGATGCACATCTCTGTGTTGTTTTAATTTTAAAAGGCCAAATGCTCTGTAAAATAATGTTAAAAAATACTATGAATGATGAAAACATCATAGTAATTTAAATCCTATAATTATTATATACAGCTGTAGAATTGAAAAAAGCACAATCAGCAGGTTTTTTGCGTCAGTGTGTCACCTCTCAAATTGCGAACAAGTGTGTTGTTATGTATGGTGGTGAATGAGGTCCAGTGTTTTGTTGTCAGAAGAGTCTGTCCACTGACAACCTGAATATGACATGATTGTCTTTAATATCAGACCATCATGTACTCACTGCTTGTTTCAGTTGGGATCATGTGCAACATGTGACACCGTGCAATACACACTGTGTTAATCAGAGATCTGTGGCAGGCAATTTGACAACACAACACCCCAGTGGAATCGATGTGTCAACAAAAAGCTGTTTACATAATGACAAAACCTATAATTGTTAATAAACTTTTTTTTCTCCTGAGTGTGAAATAAAGCTCCCTCAACCCATAGCTGTAATTTCCACATTGGATTATACCGTTGATTGCAACGTTATTAGAAACCTCTCCCCGAGAAATACATTGTGCAGAGTCTGGGGAGCCTCTACAGTAAAGATATTGATTGGAAGGCTGTTGAAATAACATCAGCCAGTATCTCAGTACAGTAATCTCCACCAGTTTTTCGTGTAATATCCTCATTCATTGTGTCCGATACAAAAGGTAATACCAATTGAAATAGATCGAGGGGAAGGACTGTGCACACTTCTGCCAACACTGTATGTTTGCATTGCACTCGATTGTGGTCAATAGTAGTAATAAACAACGCAGGTGTGAAGCATGGACGACATTATATTGAGCTTTTCCAGTGGATGGAAGCAGGTGGAGTGCTGCAGGAGTCTTAAGACGTGTTCCTACAGCCTTTTTAATGGCTCCTTAGCCCAGTGGCCTGTGTGACTCTATTAAAGTGACAGTCTGCCGTTAAGCAATGACAGAATCACCACATTACCACCGGGTCACTCACCATCAAAACACCTCTGTCTCCAAATCAATACAGAGGCGAACAGAGAGGTCTACGACAAGGAGCCCTCTGTGGTAAATTGGCTTTTTCAGGTTGCTGAAGATTGTTGATGTGTCCTTTGTCCTTTTTTTTATTTTACCGCAATTGTGCACTAATACAAACTCTATTAAGTTACAGATGAAATGTTGCTGTACTGATGGATCCAATAAAGAGCACATTTAGCAACAGTGAGTTACTTGTTAGTTTCCTCTCATGGAGAAATGTTATTTCATCTTCTGCTTTTACCTTCAACCCCTTGCAGCTCCAGGATGCCCTGAAGTGCCAGCAGTGCCACAAACAGTTCAGGTCCAAGGCCGGCCTCAACTACCACACCATGGCTGAACACACCACCAAGGTACACCCACCATTTTTGTCATTTCTAAAACTGGATTAAACCCCTGAACAACACATAGCACTCTGTGACTTTCTCCCTAATCTCCACCACTCTTTGCAGCACTTAGTATGATTTGAGATGGGATTGTTGTGTAACACTGATCTACTGAACGGGGTAGCTATTTGGGAACCACACCAAAGCCCCACATGAGCCACTGCATATAGAAATCTTCCCCACATGACTGCTATAGTGTCAGTTTTCACAGGGTCAGCTAAGGAAAGTTTGGATGTCTGTCCATTTCTATTCATCAATATGGATGCTGTATACATGCATTTAAAATAATTTCATTCCCATTACTATCTGTTGCATATTCATCATCAGCTGCTATGCCCTTCTTTAAAAACATAATCTGGCCTGTGAACGATCATATATTGGAACTGGTGATCTGCAGTCTCGCCCTTGAAGCGCTCACATTTCTTTCTGCGGCTGTCTTAACTCTGACAGCAGAGGGCTTCATTAAGATATTATCATGACACTCCTGCAATAGAGAAATGGTACTGCTATGAAGTACGCTGAATAATTCAACACTGCCTCTTTTAAAAAGTATAATTAAAAATTAATGAATCTACGGGCAGCAAACCTTGTGGCATGTAGCACGTGTGTTTGTGTTGTTGTCGGAGGGCATGTGCTTACAGTACAGGATGTGTGTGCATATACATGTGTGTGTGTAGTGTCAGAGGTTCTGGGTGTGAGATGTTTGCCAGTTTAATAGAGATGATAGATGACTGCGCCGTCTGTGTCGGCCAAGTTGAACAGTTGGACGCCATCATTTGTCTTCAGACTGGACCTGTTGTGCCCTGACCTTATTGGCAGTGTTCCAGTCTTCCACAGCATTAGAGCATTATGTGTGTGTTAAATGGAGGAAGCTCAAAAGTTGTAGCAGGTAGTCTTCCTCAGCAGGCTGAAAAAAAACAAAAACTTCTGCAGCTTCATTTGAAATTTGATTATTAAAACTTTTGTGACAGAAAAAAGCCCATTGTTGTTTTACTTCTGTCTTATCGAGGCTTTCATCATTTGCTGATTTGACTCGTGTCATGCTCTTTTTTTTCCCTTTTCTTTCCATGAAAACTTTTAACAGCATAAAAATTGTAATCAAAGCGCAGGAGAAGAAAGCTTTTTGCTTAGAATCACAAAAACTTGATGTGCCCTTGTCCACCTTTGTATTTAGGTAGAAGTCTTTCCTTTGTTTTACAGTAAGACGTATGCTTCTCTACTATTACACCTGTACCAATATCTGTCTTATTTTATGTGTTGGTGTTGATATTATATATTGTTGTAGGGCCTTGGGGCCATGTTCTTGGAGCAATGCAGGAGCAATCTGAACAGTATGTTAAAGCAGCGTCATTGGGATGTATCAGGAACACAGGGGTTTCTGTGTCTTTGAGCAGACAACAGCCTTTTCCCCGTCCTGTTGTGAGTGTGGTCAGTCGCCCCAGCCCCAATGCAGGCTGGGAAAACACAGCAGGCTGACAGAAGGACAGGGGTCACCCACTGAGGTTGACCTTGATGTTGCTACTGTGATAGCACTGCCTATTTTCTCACTCTGTTTCTCTTGTGCTTACGCATTAAGAATACGTGCTGATGTAGTGTCATTGTTTCCTTCCCTGCCAGTGCAAATCAGAGGTGGTTAAAAAAACATGTATTTATCTTGCCTGCAGCCTTGTGCGTGCACGAGTCAGTACTATAGAGTTTCTCCAGTGGTATCTCCTCTCCTGCTTAGCTGTACATTAAGCTACTGTAAGGTTGTGTGTCAGTCATCGTTGTGTGTGTTCACACATGAGAAAACACATGAAGTTTGCTCCACTGGGATCCCTCAGTAAGTCCAGCCTCTCTCCGGTACCGTGCACTTCCCTGTTCTCCCTGGCAGCCCCACCATCTGTTGTTCTGGTCCTGGCAGGGGTTTGGCACCAGCCAACACTCCAGTGAAAACATGAGTTTGACAGTTGTCATAAACATGCCTTGAGTAACAGCCTCACCATGAAACCATTTAATGATCCTGGCACAGAGCGAACACCAGAGATGAAAACCACATTTTTATCACTTTTTTTTAAGTCACAAGGGAGTGGGAGGTGCTGTGATGGGACACTCTTATGCGACTGTGTGTTTGTTCCCCCTCAGCCCTCGGGGAGCGAAGGCCAGACGGGCAACGGGCACGAAGAGAGAGAAAGGCTGCGCCGAGTGCTCAAACAGATGGGACGAATCAAGTGTCCTAGTGAGGTATGCACTTCTTCATTCTTCCCTGGTCCTTTTCTCTTTTCCTGTCTCTCACTCTATACAACTCTTGCTTTCCTGTGTCCCTCATTTCCATTTGTCTCAACTTTCCCGTCTTTCATGTCACATTTATCTCCCTCCTCATCTGCCAGTTTTGATTTGGTTTCTCCCTTTTCCTCAGGCTGCTCTTTTGTGCCTGCCTCCTTTTACCTCTCCCTCAGTCTCTCTCCCCTTTTTCCTCTATGCCTTGTTCTTGACATGTTGCCCAAAACCACATCAACACCCTGCTTCCCATTACTCACACTAGAGTGCAAAAGGCAGAGAGGGGAAGAGAAAGAGCTGTGAAAAATAGACTCTCCACAGTGACATGTCTTCACACTGAAAAATGAGCATCTTCCTGGCGTTTTCTCTGTCTTTTTAACATTAAGCACAAGATATTGACCAAATGCAGTAATGATGCTCCATTAAAACTACACTTTGCTCCACTTACCCAGTTTCTTGCTTAATGTGTGTTTTCATTCTGTCTCATTTCTGTCACTGGTGTCACATGATCACATACATATTTTGTGTGCAATCAAACACTCACCACACACTCACACATCACACACACACACATACAGGGCTGTTCAGCCCACTTTTCCAGTCTGATGGGCTACCAGTATCACCTGAAGCGTTGTGGAGGAGAGTTTTCTGACGATGAGAAGCCTGTGTTTCTGTGCCAGCACTGTGGAAAAAACTACCGCTCCAAGGCTGGCAGAGACTACCATGTACGTACCGAACACTCCCCACCCGTCGCCGCCACCATGACAGCCCCAACCACTAACAGCAACAGGGACAATATCACTGACACCAACAACAACACCGGCAAGGAGAGGGTAAGATCATCTTGGAAGAGAGTAGTAATCATGATAAGAGTTGTATTTTTTGTCCTTTATTTTGCTAGATATTAATAAGGATTTAGATTTTTGACTCAGGCGAGTGTCCTACTGTTTCTCCAGGTGGTCTGTGAGGAGCCTCCATCAGGGGGCAGGAAGGAGCACAGCCAGCCTGAGAAGAAGGAGTGGCAAGAGAAAGTATCATCAGGCCAGAATAAGGAGAAGGACAGAGAAGCTTGGGACAAGGACCGGGAAAAGGAAAAGGAAAAGGAGAGGGATCGAGACAAAGAAAAAGCAGCACAGATTGCGAGCCACGGCGAGGACTTTGAAAGGACTCCCAGCGGCAGAGTGAGGCGACGGTCAGCTCAGGTGGCGGTGTTCCACCTGCAGGAGATAGCAGAGGATGAGCTGGCCAAAGACTGGGGCACCAAGCGGCGCATCAAGGACGACCTGGTGCCTGACAGCAAGAGGGTGAGGACCGAGTGAGGCTGCTTTAAACATACATGATGCATATGTAAACATGAAGACAGTATAACAGGAGTAAACACATGTGTGGGTACCTCACATTCAGACATTTGTACATCTCCAGAAAGAAACTACACATGAAAACCAAACCTTTTGTGTAGAGTTTCTCCCCAAACACCAGATAGATAGATGTCACCCTCTGTCACCTCTTTTACAGAGTAAAGTTGTAATGCTACCACAAATACCGATAAAGTGCTTTCTTCTGTACAGTTAAACTACACTCGTCCTGGCCTCCCCAACTTTAACCCGGAGCTACTAGAGACCTGGAAGAACCAAGTCAAGGAGAAGGGCTTCATCTGCTGCACAAATGAAGTAAGAATATCTGAATGTGTACCTATGTATAGAAAATTACTTTCCATATTCAAATAATACAACTGTAATTCAAGAATTTACCTTGATATTCAGTGCTAGGTTTGTAACAACATGGCTTTTGATTCCACAGAAATGCTTATTAAGTCTGTTTCTTCACTGCTTGTTTGTTGCTGTTTCGTCCTAGAACTGTGAAGCTGTCTATTCCAGCGTGTCAGGACTGAAGGCCCACCTCGCCAACTGCAGCCAGGTATGAACCACGTCTCTGGGGACACCATCTTAAAGTTAAAATTGGGAGCAAACAAGGATTTCCCAAAGAATTTCTACCCGTGGTTGTACTTAAGTTTACAGCTAGGTCAAAAGTTTTTTAATGTTCATAAAAACAGAGAGATAAAGGAGATTTCAAAGAAAGACAGAAAAGTAAGGTTAAATGTAAAAGTAAGACTTGTAACATGTTTATGTTTTGTACCTACTGAAAAAGTGTTTCCTTGAATAATGCTACAGTTTCTCTTTTTCCTCATCTGACTTTAAAAGAAAATAGTTTAGAAACATGAGCTCTTCATGTATATGTACACTTTCATGGTTGTCTTTGTGTGTTTGTTGCAGGGTGGTGGCGAACTGGGGAAGTACACCTGTCTGATCTGTCAGAAGGAGTTTAGCTCAGAGAGCGGTGTCAAGTACCACATTAGCAAGACACACTCACAGGTGCGTCACTATCAGTTTAAAGTTTACAAGTAGCCTCAGAACAGACCTTGGTTTAATATTTATTTAATATAATAAAGAAGAAAAACTTAATTAATCCCTGCAGGAAAGGGCTTTGTTAAATTAAACCATTAATTATGAATCACACATTGAAAGGGAGAGACTCGTCCAGTGTCACATGATTAAAGTCCCCGGAGATTATAAAGAATCCACCAGGGTGCACAGTCTGGAGTCCCACAGTAACAGATTGCCTGGCATCATGTGTGGTCGGCGGGTTAGCAGAGAGAGCAATGTAAACAACAACCAAGATGGCCCCACTGCTAACACTTCATTATCTGGTCTGCAGAAACACTTCTTCATGGTGTTGTGACCAGAGTGACACTATTTGTTTTTAAAAATGGTGGCAAGTCCCATTTCTGTTCATACTTTTCTGCCCAGACTGTCCAAAAGCTGTGAACATTTAGAGTATTTTCTTGTAGCCATGTCCCTGTCAAACACATACAACAATCCCTACACGCTTACATCACCTCTTCTCCATCATTCTCTGGACCTTGAGCTTTTGCCTAGTTGCTTCTTTCCTGCTTTGCATCCTCTTCGTGGGGTTGCTGGGTAACAGTAGTATTGTTGAATAGAAGCGATAATGACATGGCAAAAAAAAAATAAAATAAATAGGCACAAGTCTGTCAACCAGCATGTCCAGAGATGGCGCAGCTCAACAAATCCACCAGATACAATTCAAACAAAGTGCGAGATGAACAGGAACAACCGTAACAGGCTGCACACACAGTTGTCACATGCACCTATTTACACTTTCATAGGCAGCATTTCCATTCCTATTAGTACATGTGAAAACTATCTGAGTTGCACATGGTGGTATATTTATCCTGGGATAACATGGTGTTAACTTGTGGGGGAACACAAAGCCATGAACTGATGGGAGCAAGTTTATACAGATCCACAACATCACAATAATGTTTTCCCCTCAAATGCAATATGTGTAGCACAAAATACACTTTATAACTTGTGTGTTTAATCTAAACAATGTGTCCTACAAAATAACACCTTTTTCACAAAGTAGTTTATCTTGTTATCTTGTCATGTAACTCTTTCAGGAGCTGTGTTGTACTGCATTCAGACATGGTGGTTCGCCCAGCTAATTATCATGGGAGTGTTACACAGCTGTCCATGCTCCTTGTTCACAGCGTGAGTTGATCACTGTGTGTTTGTTTTTAGAACTGGTTCCGTGCAGCAGCCAGTCAAGTGGTCTCTAGTAGCAAGAGTAAAGTCCCGGAGAACAATGGGATTAAAGCTGAGGTGAGGAACGGTGCCACTACTGGTAAGAAGAGGGGTCGCAAACCAAAAGAGCGCCCCCCTGTGGACACGCCTCTCCTGACAAAAACTGAAGCACTCTCCACTACTCAAAACTCAAACCCTGTCATGACCCCTTCCTCGGGCCCAGCACAGTCCCCAACGCTGATCTCCGACCCCACAGACAATGATAATTCAGGCCAAAACAGACAGCCCGTCCTCTCCGCCACAAGACGAAGCAAACCCAAGAGGCTGTTGTTGTCAGAGTAGCTCTGCTTTTGTCGACCCAGGAGCCAGAGAGGATACTTACTGTAAATGTTATGCCGGGAAGCTAAAAGACTTTTCTAACCCCACAAGGACTTGGCACTGAGAAGAAAGCCAAATCAACAATTACCAAGTAAAACATTTAGTGCAGTCTTCAAATATTGGTTTTGAAATCCCAGAATTAATGTGTGCACTGTTATAAACAATATTCAAAACAATAGTGGGTTTTTTTCTCTATATTTCACTTTAGTCCCCTTTTCAAGTCACACATTTAGTTTGTGCACTCACAGCAGGGGTGTCAGTAGTAATCAAAGATGAAATCCTGACCTTTACTTGGATAGCATTTTTTAAACAGAGGTAGTGTTCCTAATAAATGGAGAGTAATTTTCACTACAAGATTCATGTTGTGTTTGAGAGGTTTTAAAAAGGATATTCTATTAGCATGGTGAAGTCATTTAATGATAGCTAGTGTTTTCACATTTTTTCCACAGATATACTGTACTGTGTACATAAACAATATCTATATCTATATATCTATATACTCAAAGCAATGATGCCATCTGTCATTTTCAAGCCCGACACGTCCAGTTGGATCATGAGCATTTAGAAGTTTTGCAGTGTTTGCTGTAGTGCAATGTTGTTTTGAACTTGATCTTTTTTTTTAATTATTTCTTTCTTGTTTTTCTTTTCTTGTTTTTTACTTTTGATGTTTCACGCAAGCAAACGTCATATAAGCTAAACGTTGGTCAGTTGTTAATCATGTTTCACTCTTTTTCCTACAGCTGTCACTTCAGTGACGTTTATTTTCACATGACCATGAAAGGTAATCTGCTTTGAAGTGTCAAAAGATTATTTCCACAGTTCTTTTACACTGAAGTTGATAAGCAGACCACCCCCAAAAAAGGATTGTTTGAAATGTTCATCTGTAACATATAAGTTGTAATAAGAGATTGTTTAATTGATTTTAAACAGAGAAAAAGTCGAAGCATTCTACAATAGGACTGGCAAAGCTAAATGTTTGACAGAAGGAAGAATTTTGTGTGAAGCTTGTTGCACCATTGCAGCACAATCAAATGATGCGACACCATTTTAAAGGAGGCCATATTTTGGCTACTGCTTGAGCTTGAATCAAGGAGAGAATAAAAATACTATCTTTTATAGAAAGGTTGAGGATAATAATCTTTTATTAAATGGAAAAATTGCAAATGAAGATTCACATATAATAATGTATATGAATTAATTCCTGGATGCTTAAAGTTATTGCCTTGCACTTTAACCCTGAACCCTTCTTGCTCCCCTCTTGTATTTTTGCACTCCGGGAATATTCAACCTAACCTAGTGGCTGTCTGGTACAGGAGTGGGAATATTTTACTCTGACAAGAAACTAGAGTGACAACATTTTTTTTTCTGTATATGGGTATTCAGCAACATGGTTAACTCTTTATATATAATATCTCTAATTATGATTCACCCCACAAAGCCATAACTGGTCTCGTTGAAGTTTAAGGCTGCTCTGCTATTAAATGGTAGCTTGGCTGCAGATTTTTAAAAAAATATATAAAATATTAAATAACCTTTCAAATCTGAAAGATCAGAGAATATTTTCACTTTAACGTGGTTAAAGTCATTACTTGAATCAACAATTGGAGCAAATGAAAACTCCGTAAATGTTTCATTTATATTTGCAGTTTGTCATTAAAAATAATGACTTGCTTGCTTAAAAGAAGACAGATCATAAATCTATTTTATATTCTATTGTGTTTATTATCTAGATACAATCTGATAGCTTTGGATAAAAAATGGTGACGTGAGGATATTCTGGTGAGATCATAAGGGTGCTTTACTTGCCACTCTACCTTAAGGACCTGATACAACTCGCTTAACTCCACTAATCCATCCTGCCATGTCCCTCTTACTGGCAAGTCCTCTGAATTTTGCACCAAAATGTCAACGTCATCATTAAAATCAAGCACTGATGTCAGCAGAACATTTTCAAGAAACATTGAATTTCAAATGTATGTCTGTTCCAGGTGCTGTCATTCCTACGCTGTGATTTTTTTTCTTTTTTTTTTAATAATGTAAAGCAAAGATTCAACCTGAATTCCTCCATTACTAATCAACTGATGGAGATAATTCAGGTGGGGATGATTATGCATGTTTCTCTGTTCATGGGATGGACCTCAGTTTTCTATCCAGGGTCAGCTGATGGAGAGGATAAGCTAGATGAGCACTGATTGGTCCTTGGACCTTTTCAATATGAGCTGTCCAGACGTGTGTGTGTGTGTGTGTGTGTGGGTGCGTGTGCGTGTGTGTGTATTAAACAGTTAGCACCTTTGTAATGACTGGATGTCAGAAATGGTAACACTTTTGTTGAGTGTTAAGCTGTGGCACAGAATCAGTTCATCAGCTGCGTGTTACTCGTTTCATTAATAACGTCACATTGACTGTGTTTACCTGACAAGCTTTGGTGTTGCAATATGATAGTTTAGCACTGCTTTTAACAGTGGGTATTTTATATTTTATCACACCCTTTACTATCTGTCTTCCTATGATGTGGAGAACACATATCTATCCCGCAGTGTGAGCTAACTGCAACATGTTTAGAGAGTACAGCAATACACCATATTTAGCTGATTTTGTTGGCTTGCTAATATTTTGATATTGATGTGTCTTCTCAAAATTGTATGGCTTTTTTCACTCCCCTACTTTTATTTGTTTGCTTTAAAGATGCTTTTTACATATTACAAAATCAAAACAACAAAAAAAAGGTTGAAAAAATTTGTAGACCACGAAGGACATTGTAGGCCTGTGTGTTGGCATACACTGTTATTTTATCCATTTTGATGATGCACAAAAATTGAGCTTTTTCAGTACATGATGGCAAACACATTGAGAGAGTCCTTTATTATTATCTATTCAATATGGGACAACAAGGCATAATGTATGTGTGTTTGTTTCTGTATTTAGTGCACTTACTATACCATGAAATAGGCTTGAAATAGGAGTGTTGTTGGAGCTTTCTAGTTACCTGGACTGTGTGTGGTGTGACTTTTGTACCTGGGGAAACAGCAGGCTCAAGTGTCTTCCCTTTGTCAGCAATGTTATTTCCAAAACCAAGGTTAATCCTTAGAAATCCCCTTAGACAGCCTATGAATTTTACCCTTTTTATTTGGGGCAACAGTGGTTCGTTTTGTATGCTACCTACTTCAAAAGCAGGAAAAAAGCATCCGGCTCTGTTGTCGGGGCCATTGTGACGAAACTTTTGAGAGTTTTAAGAGATGATGTTGTTGCTCATAACTGTTTATGATATATAGGTAACAAATAAAATGAGACTAATGATGTATTAAAGATTTCCATATCTGAAATGTAACTGTATAGTACCTAACATTGGAGGAATCACCACCTCCTTTGAGTCTGAACTGTTACAATTTTTCTCCCAAACTTGTTGTATTACCTGTGCATTAGTATCCCTCAACTAATTAATAAAGGTTTGTTGACTAAACATTGTGTCATTTGTGTCAACTATTAACTCTTTATTGTTATTGTCTGTAATAGCAGTAGTCGTAACAAACCTTCTTTAAGGTTTGACATTTTGATAAATGTGGAAAAACAAGATTAATAATGGCAGCAAGATTTAGATCCACATATATATCAAATGTATGAAAAATGCTTTTTGTAAAGTTATATAAATGGGGGGGGGGTCACATTTTAATGCTTCCTTGTATAATTCAAATATATAACTTTTGTATTTATTATAACTTAGACATACAGTGACAACATACAGGAACCCACTACGGATCATTGTGTTTTTGCTAGTGAAGCACATGAAACATAAAATTATAGTTATGGAATAATACAAAATGCCAAAAGTCAGTATTCAGACCTACACGTGGCCTGTTGAACCTCACCCACTGCCAGCTATGTGGAGGCCCAATATGATTATGATACTGTACATACTGTTGACTCTGGGTGAGCTGCATTCTGGGACTTGTAGTTTAATGGGAGAGTCGGCGCTCTGGAAGCATTCGACGGTGAAAGGCGATACGCCTACAAGTCCCATGATGCCTCGGGGCTAACTGCGCTTCCAACACCTGATTGTCAACAGAGTAGCAATGTCCGTCGCTAGCATGGAAGAAAGGCTCGCAAAGATGGAGAACGAAGAGAAAACTTCTTCTGTACCGAACAGGTATCACGCTTAATGTCTGAGGTTTTTTTTTCATACGTGAAATACTGTTTCCATAATTATTTTTTCTTGGATTTTTTTTTTTTTCACTTTCCACGCGTAGTTGGGTAAAGCATCTTTACGGAAACACGACCTGTCACATTGTATCAACGGATACATTAATGGTACCTTTTATTAAAAGTAGCCTGTCAGGAAATCACAGTGTAATATATAGTTTATTACAGATTCCATACAAACTCGACCTACTTTCATGTCCATAGGGTTTTTTTTGCTCTCTCTCACTCTCACTTGGCTGTAGGAGGTGGTATATTTCACACGAGGTGGCCTCCAAACATAACTTCATTGTAATCTTTCCAAACTCCCCACAAAAATATATAAAACACACCTGACTAACTATGCTTGGCGACTATAACTTGTCAGTAGCTTGAGAGAAATTATTATTATTAGGAAAGAGACAGGAAATTAAGACAGCTTTCATTTAGCTGAGGAGAGAAGCATGGCATGGTGTGTGACGGATGGCACTGCAGCATGAGTAGCCTGTTTATATCCGGTAAATGTCCTCCACATAGAAGATATACAAGGCCACAGAACAGGCTGACATTTGTTTCAGGTGATTAAAGCTGTGGCTGAATATACAGACACATGTCATACTGTGTAATGACCCAGTTAGCCAGCTCCAGCCTGGTACCTTACTGAGCCACAAGAGGGTGATACTGCATCGGTCTATCCACTGAGACTCTGCTCCTACTGGGGGAAAAACACTCAGGTTTTACTCATATGGATACAATTAACATGGAAAACCGTCTTGACGCTATAAAATGTCTATAAATTGTATTTTGATGCTGTGAAAGTGAGGAACAGCACCTAAAAGCTCAACAACACCAAAGCTCCACCAACTATAGCTAAGTACTAACTAAACCTTCCCAAGAAAAAAACTAAAAAAAACTGTTAAATCAAGACCTGCCAGACACAAGCAAATTAAACAATGAGTAAATATTTGCATATATGTTATTTACCTGCAGAACCATGGCAATAAATATCAATGTATTGTAGAAGTATTCCAGATATTTTGCCCGGCATATATATAGTATAGTCACTTACGTAACTCTGCCCTAGTTTTAAAAGTAGAAAGAAGTTTTTAAAAAATATATTTCATCGTATTATGGCATCCTCCAATTTTCATTAAACTTAGTTATTTAACAGTTTTATCATAAGGCAGTCGAGACACGTGGATTTTTGTTCCACGCTAAACACTGTGTTTCATTTGTTTACTTTCTCTTGGCGTGCTTACAGTGTTAGTCAAGTGTCACTCCAGCTAAGTGAGACTGCTTTGCGTCTCTGTAGCCATAGAGAGCTGGGTGAATGTTTGGCATAGCAACCAGTTCAGGCTTCTTGTTTCGATGTGGCTTTCTTGGTTTGCAGCTGTCTTCTTGCTGCAGTTTAAAGCTACAGCTCCAGTCCCAAAACTACAGTTAAGATTAGAGGAAAATCCCAAACTCCCTTATGCCAGTCCTCTCTGATTTCTAACTATAAAGTAAACATCGATGAGGTTTTGTCAAGTTCAAACTCCAAATATTGGTTTAAATTATATCCAGTAGCTTCCCTACGGGGTGTGGTGCTTAAACTGTGGCCTGCGCAGTTTTTAGGGTTTGTTGTTGTCATGCAGTGGAAAACAATCACTCTGTCTCCTCTGAACGCTGAGAATAATGATTTGTTTGTCTGAACAAGTTGTGGCCCGGGAGGAGTGTGAGGGCGTGGATGTGTTTGTGTGCGCATGTGTGTGTGTGTTTATGTGTTGTGTTGCCCAGAGCTGTTCCTTAGACTGTCAGCTGATCGAGCAGGAGGGGTAGCGTTGGGTTTCATCATGCTTATTCCCCCGTCTTCGCTGTGAGGGAAGTCAGGGAGGGAGGAAAATACTGCGTGTGTGTGTGTGAGTGTATGTGTTTGCTGTGGTGCTGACGTCTCCAGACTTGTTACACAGAGACATGGCGAGTCCCTGCAGGGTAAAAGCACATCACCTCCTCTCTGCCCTTCCCCTCTGTCGCCTTCACTCCCTCTCCCCTCTCCACGTCTCCCTCTCTTCACCTCCCCAACGCAGCCCGAGGCGTCCCTATTGTGAATTCAGTCAACTGCGTCAACATCAGACGGGAATAATAGCTGGCTGTTTGTCTTTTCCTACTCTTGTTTTTTTGCTTTTCCTCTTCTTCTCCAGTTTGTTTTTGAGTGCCTCTGTCGCTCTCTTCTGGTCTCTCTTTCACCTCCAGCCACATATTGCGACACTGGCTGTCAAAGACAGATGACCCAAGCTTGGCATGTCTATGTGTGTGTTTATGTGTGTGTGTGTATGTGTGTGTGTGTGCACCAGGAGTGTGGAGGTCTGGCTCTAACCTGATGCTATTAATACCGCGTAATGAACATAATCTGGAGGGTAGGTTATCCTCTTACGTTTGTTGGCTGGACGACTGAGGGGAGGAGCAGCGGGTGAGTGAAAGAGGAGGGAAAAGCTGTGCTGTAGTTTCACACTGAGTGCGTTTCTCCAACAAGCTGCAGTGCCTTCTCTCTCAGGCTGTTGAGAGAATGGAAGAAACAGAAAGCTAAACAGATGTTTAAAGTTTCGTTTCTCATCCAAGCTGACTCCCCTCTACATTGCCCACAATCTCTTTCTCTCTCTGCCCCCTCTGTTTGTGTTGTAACAGAAGGCGGTGTTGTTAAGTGCGATACTGTGCTTGAGTGTATATACAGAGTATAAGTAGCGTAAAGCAACTTGTGGAGTACACACACTGGAAGCCTCCCTTATATTTCCTCCAGTTATGAACTCTCTACCAGCTTACTCAGGAGCTAGAATATCTGGCTGTTGGACTCTAAGATCTGATGGCAGGTAAGTGCATTTTTTAAAATTTTTTCTACTTTTGTTTGTATTTCTGTATGATCTTCAGGTGTAGCAGATAATTCAGTGTCGTTCGGGTTTGAACGTTTGCAGTTTTTTTCTCTTCCAAATGTGGACAAACAAGACGCACCAGTTCAGGTGGTAGCGCTCTCTCTAGGATGAAACCTTTTGGTTTTTATAGACATACTTTGGGAAAGTTTGCATGTGTCTCTCAGTAACACGTATTTTGTATGAGTGGCTAGTGGCTAAGTTTCAGTGGAATTCTTGAAATGTCATATTGTCTTTGTTGCCCAAATTAACCATTTATTGCAAATTATGAGGAAAAAGAGTCATGTGTCTCTGATGCAGTTTTTTTTATATATGTACTTGTGTATTTATTCCTTTAAATCATCTTTGCAGAAAACATTCACAGAGAATCTCAAGAGAGGTTATGCTAGGATATAGGACACTCGCAGGATGTGGCTCGTCTTTTTTACTGCTAATATTATCCTTCACTGACCATTAGGCTTGGATGGTCCCCATGTCTTCTCCATAAGTGTCCTCTCAGGTACCCTGCACTGTGACCTTTTCTCCACACAAAGGTGCATTCATAGGGTGTATGTAGTGTTTAGGAGCGCTGAGTGATATGAGTGTAGCCACTGAACAAGGGCATGATTCAGCACAGTCAACTGTGCTAATCTTTTATGGCACCCTGGTTTGGTTTTAACTGATAACCCAGATGAAACCAGCCGTGCCTTTTTCACAGCCTGTGTGTTCTCTTCATCTGCTCCCTGCCTCCATCCCAGCGCAGGTGACCCTGATGTGATAAGATTAATCTTTGCTCTCTCTTGTTTGCTTTACATCTGACCTCTTGACCCTCCATACGTGGAGGTATGGAGGGTGGCCTATATGAAGACGCAGAAACTGAGAGTTGTCAGGAAGACAAAGGAAAAGAGGAGCACTTAGAAATTCTTTTATTGCACAGCTTACAGCAGCTATGGCGTCAGGCTTTTTACAAACCTCTTTGGGAGAAGTATGGATGGCTCGGATTCTGCAGTAAGTGTTGCTAGCAACTGTTACCTGGCACCTTTAATTGTTTTACAGTTGTTTTGGTGACAATTCTGGGTAATAGTCTTTATACCACTTGTAATTTCTTAACTTATAATTCCCAACTAGGTTTTTCTTTAAACTATAATATTTTGTTCTCCAAAGTCTGAGGTCCCACAGATGATTCAGACTTTGGCAAATTGGACTTTATGTAGGAGAAGGGAGGAAATTGAGCTCTAGAGAGGTTACTCAGCAATGTGTTAGACCAGTTCTTTGTACCTACTTTGTTTGCTGTTTTGAATTTCAATGAACCACAACCATTAACTGAATGTTAATGCTCATTCTCACTTTTGTTTGTAACTAAATTAAAGTTGTGTTTTGTGGATGAAGCAATGAGTGCAATGTCTGGTAGTAGAGTTAAAAAGCTGTTACAACACTTTGTACTTGCGGTAATTTTTGGATACTTGCACAGGGTATTACATAAATTTCTTTCAGTGGAAATTGAATCATCAGGAGGTGTGACCAGCCATCGTGTTTAGTTTGAATATTGTAGGCAAATTCACTGTGTGCCTCGCTCCCCTAAGAGCTTTGTACCTGCTTTGAATTGGCTCGTTGTCATTTGTTTACGAGGACCTCTTTATCTCGTTATCTGCGATGACACATCATTGCAATGGTCGTATTTAATTGCGCAACTGTAGGGCTGTTGTGATGGAGTTGAGTCAGCATTTTTTAGGCATTTCACACCACAGAAGTTGACCAACCTGTAAATGAACTGTGGCTGTTCCTCTTTGAAGACAGGTTCTGTAAGCTAAGTTTTGGCACCATTCAGTAGGTGGTATTAAATCAACTTCCTGGTACTCGCAGGGGGACAGGGACGGGGGGATACTGGAAGAGCCGTCTCCTGCGATGGCCAAGCAGCTGTCGCTCCTGTCATCACATCTCAGCTACAACAAACAGCACAGCAGCAACTATCACTGCAATCCTGTGTTTACATGTGTATTTAGTAATTACAAATGTTGTGGACACTTTCATCCAATGACAACATCTGTCCAGCTTTTTGATGATGCACATCTATAGCAGTGGCATACATCTGAACCCTCCAACTCCCAACAGGGCGACACAATCAACCAACTTTGCTTTGCACGTTCTGATAAGTGAAAAACAGCTGTATACCATATATGTGCTTTGTTACCCTCAGCGGTTCTGCTCTACAAAACTGGACAAAGTTCACGTGTTGAAGATGTAAACAGCAACTAAACATTAACTCACAACAGGAGGGATGATACTTTAATGTGGGTTCAGTCTTGTTTACTGTCAGTTAACAAGGCCACCTCTGTTTAGTTCATCCACCCAGTGGTTTGACAGCCAGGATGATGCAAAACTGGTTCTAAGAAGCAGGAGATTTTCATTGAAGGTAGTCGTGCAGATTGTGACAGTCTTTTTTGTGTCTTTATTGTTGTGACTGTCGTGTTTTCATTAACTCACCACTGTTCAAATACATTCTCTACACAAAGACAATAGTGAGCGGTGGTGGTACTGTATGTGGAGGTAAATTAAACTAAAACCTTCGTCATACTGTACCAAAAGACGTTTTGTTACATATATTATGTGTAATTGATGGTGTTTTGACTTATATAAAATGAAGAAATCTTTCCTAGTTTTGACCCCAATGTTTTATGAAATCCTAGAAAGCACCTGGAGAGCACACACCTCCACCAAGGTATAATCCATGTGTGTGTAATTTAAACAAAATATTTTAAGATAATAATATTTCTTTATAAGACAAAAGGATTTTCTGGGATATCAGAATTTATTTTGGACAGGATCCCATCCTCTGATCTTGCCCAAAATGTCATCATTTATTCCTTGGGTGATAAACCTCCCAGTGCATCAAAATGCATTGTTTGCATATGCTTTGGTAATGTTGCTAAAAAACAGACTAACGCAGGCAATGACCTAACCTCTGGAGGTAATAGGAAAATGCACCAACACTGATGCCATGTCCTGCTGTATGTTTGTTGATTTACAGTGGAGGTGGTGAGGGATCACTGGACCGGCTTCTGCCCTCAGTAAGCACCGGCCTTTCACCCAGGAAAAGGACCACCAGCCAGTGTAAGTCCGAGCCTCCTCTGCTACGCACGTCCAAACGAACCATCTACACCGCCGGCCGCCCACCCTGGTACAACGAACACGGGACCCAGTCCAAAGAGGCCTTCGTCATTGGTAGGAAGCTGAGAAAGAGATGCTTGTTTTCCCTTTCCTTTATCTTTGTTTCATTCTGTTATAAATGTGTAATACTGTAATACACAATGTTAGAGTAAAAGCAGCACTAGATTACAGCAAGTCCTGAGTCTAAAGTCTAAATAATCTAAGTACCCTACTATTGTACTTCCTCAGGATTGTTTAACTTTTTGTAAACAAATCAATAAGAAGTGTCTTTTGGATAAATTAGCAATCACCTTACAACTGCTGAAAGGGTATAAGCTTCTCATTCAGTGTCTTTATTGACATTTAAAGTGAGAAGAAGTGTTGCGTGTGTGAGTGTGTTTTGAGCAACAGGTTTTACCCTCTTGATGGGAATGTTTACCAAAGACTGAGAGCAGTTGTCTGTGTTTCTGCCTGTTCCTCTCTCTTTGAAAATACCCTAAAGCAACTGAGTCAAGCCGGTGCTAGTACGATCTCACCAAGGAAAAGTATTTTAAAATTGTGGTTTTATACACGGTTCCTACTCAAGTATGGAAAAGTACGACATTTAGTTTTATAAATGTCCAGGAAAAGTATGGAAAATGGAAACTAGTGTATGGAAAAATATTCATGTTTTAAGAATAATGAAAACAGATGATTAATTCCATAATTTATTTACACGATACACATCTATTTACTCAAATGTCACAAATTATATGATTTTTTTTTTTTTTTTACCAAGAAGTCTACAAATTTAGGGTCTGGAAAAAATATGCAATTTTGAAATTTCATGTGTAGGAACTCTGTTTATAATTAAGCTTGTGCATCAGTGGCTGTCTTTATGTCAATTTTCTGTCTCAGGTCTGTGTGGCGGCAGCGCTTCAGGGAAGACAACTGTAGCCAGAAAAATCATAGAAGCCTTAGATGTCCCGTGGGTTGTGCTGCTCTCAATGGACTCTTTTTACAAGGTATGAATGTTGATGCAGCATGTGGGGTATGTACTGATGTGTCCATTTGTATGCAGTCACCCACCTGCTTAATGCTGTTATAGCTTACCTGAATTTAAACGTGTGTGTGTGCAAGTGGTTTTTTTTTTTTAGATTGAAGAGATTAAAATCATGAGATAAATTATTATTACTTTATCTCTGTCTTATATGGCTGCCAACCACCCAGTGGCCCAAAGGAAAGAGTAAAAAAAAAAAAAAGAGTGAGACTGAGTGCTGAAGACAGAGGAAAGAGAGAAAATAGGATTTTCTTTGAGTCCCAGAGGGGAAATGAGGATAAGGGGAGTGACTGCAGAGAAAGGAGATTGAATGGATAAAATATAAGAAGGCACATGTGTTGAAAGCGAGAGAATTGGGGAGAGGGAAAAAAGAGTGGTGGAGAGCAATCAAGCAAGAGCCATCATTCTTGCCCCTTTATACCTCCACCCACTCTGTGGTTGTGTAATCCTGTCAAAATCTGACAGCGGCGGTTCAGGCTGCGCCGAGTAGGAGGGATTTACCAATGACCAGTGCTACTGTAGCCCTCAGCGAGAGCCACTTTGTTCAACGCATTACCAGTCCGCATTTATTTACATTTCATCTTGAATTTGTGTCTTTGCAAATCAATATCTGTTTTTGTTCTTCCGTTGGTGGTTCACTCACAGCCCGCAACATCAGCTCATCATATTAAGTGTGCGATCGGTTCACTTGAGAAGGGGGTGTTGCTGTTCAGAAACTGCCAAATACCAGGTCTGGGGTTTTAATGCTTGACCACCCTAAGGGCACACACACACACACACACACACACTCACACACACCACCTGGTACAGACGTCACAGCGGCGCATGATGTTCTCCTAAATTTAGGTCCCCCTAACTTCAACTGCTCTTGAACAGTGGTCTGTGGCTAAGTGTTTTCACACAGGCTCATACCAATGTGTGCACATGTCTATATTACATGTTTTTCATCCTTAATATGCAAATGAAAATATGTGTGTGTCTAAGCACAAAGCCACACAGAGAGACAGAGAATGTATTCTACTCAGGAAATCATGTTGTGTTGAAAAACAACACTGTTGTGGTGAGCTTGCTGTGAAGTCCTTTCAACATCAACACTGTGGCGATCCTCAGGTCCTGTCCGCGGAGCAGCAGGCCCTGGCTGCCAGCAACGACTACAACTTCGACCACCCAGATGCCTTCGACTTTGATTTGCTGACACACACCCTGCGCAAACTCAAACAGGGAAAGAGTGTGAAAATCCCTGTGTATGACTTCACGACTCATGGGAGACAGAAGGACTGGGTAAGGATGAGCGCACACTCCCAGACACGTGGTAATGCATCTGAGTTAATGTGTAGCATGTCAGAGTTACTGCATGTAATCTCAGTTTCTCTATTACCTAAGAGGGTTTTAATCTCCCTCACTAGATGTTTAGTCACTCTGCAAATCTACGTATCTCCAGATGGTCTTTGACAGACCACAACTCTGGTTTCTGTCTGCTACACTTCCTACACTCAGATATTATGAGTGATCATGATGATTGTTGCAATGTACTTAATGGTCTATTGTGTGTATGTCCATAATACCATTACTTGTCTGTACATTATGTTTTAATATTACGTGTCCATTTACATGTCCACCACAGAAAACCGTGTATGGAGCCAGTGTTATCATCTTTGAGGGAATCATGGCCTTTGCAGATAAAGAGCTCCTGCAGGTACAACAAGGTTATCAACCTGTAACATGTTCAACTTTACTACTTGTGTATGCACTGTAACAGGTTTTTATTTTTATTACCGCTGTCAAGAAGGAACAAATTATTACATTTTGAGCAAGATCACAAGATGGGACCCTCCAAACACAATAAAAAATCCTTATCTCTTAACTCTAGCCTATGAGAATCCTTGTTAATGTTTTATCAAGTGTTGTTATTTTGCCACAAGAGGGCAGCAGTGTTCAGTATTAGTATTATCAGTACAGCTGGATTATGCTTTGGCAGAGGTTTACGTTCTCTGACTGCTTTCAAGTTTAGCTTCTTTTTTAAAATATTCCTATTAGTTTTGTCAATGCAAAAACATAATGAACAAGTCAATTAATTATACACATGTCAGCAAGAAACACAGGCCAACATTTTCATTAATTATCTGATATTTATTGATTTTTCAGGTGCTTGTTCAACTGTTCAATAACACACTGCACCATTGTATAAAGCTGCATTTTAAGACACAGACAGAATATTATAAGATATTTACCTGTTGATTGTCTCACAAAAATAAATAAATAAAACTAAGTGTTTCAACAGCTAATCTGCAATTGCCAGGGGTAATTTTTGCATTTATTTCACACACGTTTGTAAAGTTTTAAAACTAATGTAAAAATGATGAATGTTACATTTTGAAATAAACCAGAGAAAGTACTTAATTTGAAACTATTAGTGCTGTGTATTCAGCCTGCCATGTTTCTGTTTATGTGTTTAAGCTTTATGTTGTTTCTCCTGCCAGTTGCTGGACATGAAGATCTTTGTGGACACAGACTCTGACATCCGTTTGGTGCGCAGATTAAGGAGGGACATCACGGAAAGGGGCCGAGAAATTGAGGGCGTCATCAAACAGTACAACAAGTTTGTCAAGCCAGCCTTCGAGCAGTACATTGAGCCGACCATGCGCCTGGCTGACATTGTGGTCCCACGTGGTGCGTGCATACTAACATATTTGCATGTACATGTTTAGTGTTACATAACTGCTACTATGATATAACAGCCACAATACTAGAAAGGAAAAAAGCTCTTTAATTTCAGTCAGTACTGCGCTTGTGTTGGGATTTAGTTAAAACGCATTTCCACTGCTGTAAATAAGTTGCTGTGTGTTTTCAAACTCCCATAATGTTTCCTCTCTGTGTCAGGTGGTGGCAACATGGTGGCCATCGATTTGATTGTGCAGCACGTCCACAGTCAGCTGGAGGAGGTAAGCAAAGTCATGATTGCACACACTTGTAAACATTACAATATTTATTACGACAGGTTCATATTAACAGAGCTCTGTAGCCTTTTATTCTTCTTTACTGGTGTTATGTTTTTTTTTATTATTATTGGTTTCTGGCTCAGAATAAATAATTGTTTAATTGCATTTGCAAGAGGTGTAGTTGCAGGAGCTCCTTAACGTTTGGCCTGTAATTACAAGCAGCATCACTCCCTCTAGTGGACAGAACATTCACTGCACAGGTGTAAGGGGAAGCTGAATGGTTGTGATTGTTCTGGACTTATTCAGGAGGTTTAAATAGAAACACAGAGAGAAACTGAGTATTTTTAACTATTATGGTAATAATTATACTTGTAGTTATTTACGACAAGGGAATAAAATAATTTGGTATGGTAAATATGTTTTTTACTTTATTTTTGGTACACATATAAAGTAACAAAAAATATCAACAAGTATTATACTCTTGTTTCTTTTTCCTTAGTGGGGGCCTAATTTACAATTTGATTAGTTACCCCTGTGTCCATCAGTAGCTTTAAAGCAGATAGGCCTGTACTTGATAGTCATCTGGTTGTCAGGGTGAAACTGAAGCCAAAGTGTTTTTAGTACAAACACTAAAAAGTCTGTTTGATATTGAACTATACAGTTATGAGTGTAGCTCTTTAGCTGTGCATCCAGGTCAGAGTCAGGTGAACATGTGTACTTGTTGTGGTGTGAAGCTGAGTGACAAACTGAGAAAGAAAAAAATGAAGATGAATGAATAGTACCAACACACTTATTGCAATTTAAAAGAAACCAGTGTTTTCACTCCTGTTCAGGTGCATGTGACTGTCCAAGAAAATGTATTAACTTGTAGAACTATTACATCGTCATACACAATTCCTGCACCATTCATTGTGAAGCCCTAAAACAAGTCTCATCTCCGTACATCAGATTTTTGATTCATGGCATGTCAACATCACTATTGGATTTGTTGTACAACCTGCACTAATCAC
>OOFC01016007.1:0-10755 GCA_900323345.1 Pseudochromis fuscus | reverse complement strand
GTTTACTGAATCAGGGAAAAGTTCCCTCCACGTTTGTGATGCACTAACTAAAAAGTTGCACTACCTGTTGTACCTTGCTGTTGGTAAAAGATAATACTACGTCACTGATGTTACCTCGGGGAAAAAAATTAAACAGCTGTTCATGTAGCTTTGAACTGTGACAAATGGAGTTGGAAATACATTGTTTTCAACAAAGGCGGCGCGAATACCGGTACGTACGGTACCGTATTGTGAATGTACTACCTTGTTTTGGGAGTGAACTGAGTTGTCAGAATGTTGGTTTGTTTTCTATTAAAAAAGTTTGACTGACTGACTTTTAGCACAGCTTCATCTAGATGGATGATAACACAACCCCAGCCACTACAGTAGTTTCTATTCTATGCGCCTTATAATGCGGTGCCCCTTATATACGAAAACAGTTTTAAAATAGGCCATTCATTGAAGGTGCACCTTATAATCTGATGCACCTTATCGTGCGGAAAATACGGTAAAATTATTTCCTCTAGACACGGTTTTCTTGTTGAGTTGTGGTGGAGGGATTTTAACACAAAGAGGACAAATTTCATTTTGTTTCAATCTGCTGAAGCTCAGGACTTCACCTGAACTTTGTATTGTTCCCACAGAGCGAGGGCTGTGGAGTGGTTGCTATTAAAATCCCAGCAGTCAGTAAGAATGAAAGGAATGATTACAGTAAGAAAAACTGTTGAACCCGAATTTATGAGCAGCTTACTACTATTTTACAACAGATTTGAAATTTGAGAAGCTTAAAACAAGCCCTAAAAACACAATATAATATAATATAATGGAAATTATAGTTCTTTCTCTCATTCTTTTCTTCTATTGTACATTTTAATTATTTATTCATCATGTTAACTGATGATTTTGACTCTGCTTGCTCAGCTTCCAGTTCAGACAAATGCAGAGTTCAGATGCTGCAGCTGACTGTTGGTTATTGTAAAAATAAATACACTACATTAAACATTACTCTAAGCCACACACTTTTTTTAATGGTTTTTGTGGGACTATAATTGATCTTTAAGCTGAGCTACTTCACAGTCTTTAAATGTAGCTTCTGAAAACTGCACACCAACTGGGAAAAACTGATTTAAAAGAATAATTAAAGACAATTAAACTCACAACAGTTTGCAACAGTTTTTGGCCCTTCTGCAGTACATTATGTTTAATTATTACACTGCTCCTGAATTTTATTTTGGGTCTTTAGCTGTGAATCAGCATCTACTAGATCAATATGTTAGTGTGAGGCATCGCCGCAACTGGTGCAGTTCAAGGAAACACATAGACTGGGCCTCTCCTGTCTGCCTGGCTCCTTTACCTCTAGACTCCTGCAGGATTCACTAAAGGAGAGGCTCTGAACACGGTACCAGCAGATAACAGACAGAGGCACTGGTCCCTGGCCACTGGGGGGCCCCACCGGGGGGGCCTTATTCTCCCTGACTGGACTAGGCTCCTCTACCACGGAGGAATGCACAGACGTATGGCGAAGAGAGAGAAAGACAGAGAGAGAGAGAGGGAGAGGAAAAAAAAACAGACAGGGAGGGAGGGACAGAAACACAGAGACTGAGTCGGTGAAACACAGGCATGCAGTGACAGGGGTTAACACGAAGGCCGACGGTGTGTCCAGGCAAAAAGGCTGTGAAGAGGACATTGTTACAACTACAGAGGAAGAGCAGATCAGGACACAGCTGGGGTGTAGGGAGGGTACATCCCGAAAAAAAAAAAACATAGGATCCGTTCTGTTGATGTGAGATGAGGACGTTTAGCACATCTACGTACTACTCTCTCTCTCTATTTATAGACAATCAGAGATTATAAAGTGCCAGGAAGGGAGAGAAAGGACAGAACCACACAGGAAAGCCACAGTTCAGATCAGGACGTCACGCTGGCTACTGTTAGCCAAAGGAGGGAAAGGTGGGAATAGTAACCTCACTGAGAGCTTTAACATGCAGTCATATCAGCTTATTTCATTAAAAATACAAAGTGTCCAAATGTCCACTTTTGGTTTTGTATGAAAATTACTTTTTTTTTTTTTTTAAAGGAGCAGATCAGTTTAAAGGCCCCCTGTGAAGTCATGTTTTTATGTTTGTTTGTTCTTATACAAACGCTTGATTAACAGTTGGTGGTTGTAACTTAGCAACGCAGTCATATTGGTCCAAACAGCTCTATTATTATAATTGGAAACCACAAGAACAGATAGTGTGATTGTTGTTGGGAACAAGAACCAGTTCTGATAATATTTTTATTGTCAAAAGTAATATTTAAAATAAACAAATAAATCTGTACATAACACGAGCTGGGAATTATAGGACTCACATATAGGATTTCAGATTTTCAGGAATATGAGAAACATGATAAATGTTTAGTCCACACACCAGGTGAGAGGGTGGCAGTAAAGTTGTTCAATTAAATACAACAGAAGATGAAGAAGAACTTGCACTAAGAGGAAAAATTAATGTAAACAACGCTAAATTTAAAGATTTTAAAGCAGCTCTTTGTCTCACTAAAGTTTTATCTAATTGTTTAGCTGCCTGAGTGTCTGCAACACCTTTCTCCTAACACAGTTTTCAGCAAAAAGAGTCATAAAAACTCAGCTGCTAAACACTGAGCATTAAACAATTAGCAGCTAGCTGGTGAACGAAGTGGTCCATTTAGCATTGGAAGTACAAATTATTTCCCTAAGAAGTTTGTAGAGACCAAAACAGAGCTAAAAGAAGCATTTTTGTTGGATTTCATTGATCGGGAGGACACAAACGTGAAATTACATGAATGATAATGTAGCTCTGTAACTGTTTAAATAAGCAACTGGTTGCAAACAAGTGATCTCTGCTGCCCCACAGTGGCCTGAAGAGCTACTGCAGGTTTAAATATCAACTTTACATAATTGTAACAGCTGATAAACACACACACAATGCATTTTGGCAACTAACACTGAATTGTTTGCTGACATGAAAAATTCACAGTTCACCTTTAAACAGATTTTTGCCCCAAATTGAATTCTAATCTAATTCAACCTATTTCTGATTTTATAATATAAAATGTGAGATGTTTTTTTTTTTAAACAAGTAGATAAAACTTCCTATAAGTTTATCATATTGAGTAGTGTGTACTCTCATATCCTGCATAGTCTCTTGCAGCATGAACTGGTTAATCATTGTATGAAACAGTTAATGTGCAGCGCAGGAGGATACTGTTCCCACTGAGAGATCATCAAAGTGAATTCAGAAGCACACTAAGAAACAAAGAAAGGAAAAAAACAGCGAGGCAGGACGAGGGGGGGTCAGGTCAGAGGTTTTTGGCTGGTACCTCCACAGCTATGCTAAAGTCCACCATGGACACACTGGTGTTCCTGTGCCAGCACACGTGCACCATGGTGTTACCACGGTGAGGGGCGGGCTTGTCCAGCGAGGTGTGCGGAGCTGTCATGTCGTCCTCGGACTCTGCCTCCACCGAGGAGTCCTCCGGGCATTCTGGGAAAGTCAGGAGGTTGTTACTGCTAGACAACGAGCAGGATGAGGAGGAAGGAGAAAGGAGCTAAAACACAGACAGTGTCAGACCACTCAGGAAAAAAACAACGTGTATCTGGGATTTTACTCGATGAGGTTTTATACTCGTGTGTATTTCCGACAGCTTCCGTGTCATTTCCACATTTTGTCAGATGAAGTAAACTTTTCACATTCAGCCGTGTGTTCATGTAACTTACTGTTGTCCGTCAGAATGCTGGTCAGGAGGTCCGACGAGGGCCCGTTGCTGGTTTTTGCCATTTCTATCGCCATCTTTATATCCTCCATCCACTTCTCCATCTCTGTCAAAGAACTAGAGTGAAAAGCACACAAATGGACACAGAGCTGAGCAAAGGTCTGGTGGTCAGAAACAGTCTCACTAACAAGGACATCACAAGTCTTGGTCAGTCCACGTGTGCTGCCGAAATTTGCTTTGAATGCCACTAAACCACCATCTGCTCAGTGATGGAAAATTAATCAGCAGAATTTTAGTTTAAAGGCAGGAAACAACAACAAACAAACCCATACCCCCCCCCATAAAAATATCAAAGTTAAGTAATTACTGTCACTTTAATCCTTGGTGATTGAGACCTTAGAGTTTATTACTGATAAATATTGGATCTGCCTCCCCTCAAAGCATCTTTTTTATTGCCGGTCTATAAAAATAACCTCCCAAAATGTGCAGAGGAGTAATATTTTTCCAGCCTTGAGCAGGACGTGCTGTCCTCCTCTCAGGCTGAACCCTTCGCCAGGAAGACTGTAGACTCAGTGTAGCCTTAGAGGTAAAGCTGAGGGCAAAGACTCCATTAAGTAGTGACTCTGCCCATAAAGCTTAATTGCTGTGAGTTTACTGTAACTAAAACTCAACTAGATGAGAATATAAAGTTTTTTTCCAGCTCCTGTGGAGGACGACAGCTGGACAACTTTGTTTCAGACTCTGTTTACAGAGATTTTAGTGAGTACTTAAAACTGAAACTGTAAAACTGAGAGAGACAGATCACCCACAACAAATAATGGACATGAAATCATAAATATGCATCCAGGTGCTCTACATGGTCCAATTAGGCAAACATGATGTAGCATTTATAAAAATTCCTGATTTTAAAATTAAAAAAGGAAGTGCTCTAGGTGAGTTTCAAAGACCACTGACTAAAGTGACATCTGCAGTTAGATCTGTGAAGAAAACATCAGTAAACAGGGTAAGAACTCGTGACTGACAGCACATCTGATGACTGGGACACCAACAGACTGTCAACAATTACACAGACAGAGATATTATAGCAGAGTTGCAGTGCATAAACACCCCATTAGAGTTCAGTGTTGCAAGAAAAAACATCAGTGCTGGTCTACAGAGAAGTGAGAAAAAAAATGATACGATCAGATGAGTCATCCTTCACCATATTCTGAATGAGTGGGTGAGTGTGTGTGTGTGTGTGGCATGAGTCTGAATGCTCGACACACACAGTGACAGGATCTGACTGTCCAGTGTGAAAGATCCTGAGGGGAGTGGTCTCCTCCAGGGTGACAATACACCTCATTCACAGGACACAACCAGTCACTGAGTGGTTTGATGAGCATGGAAATGATGTGAATCGTATGCTAAGGCCTTTGCAGTCACTAGATCAGGCCTCCTTTTATTTTAAAACAATTTTCCAGGATTGATATCATCAATGTGAATTATGAATTTGTCAAAAATCTGTGACTTTAACCTGAGAGAATATTTTCTCTTTTTTGTAAATTTTGCAAAATTTTAGTGTCAGAAAATGAATTTAATAATTTAAAAAAATTCTAATAAATGTGGGACCTTGAAACCATTAGAATATTCAAATTTTTTTTGTAAATTTGTTATGGCATAAGAAAAAAATGCCATAGCATAGTATTCAAATGTATATATAAAAAAATCATTAAAGAGTAGAAATTTTACAGTTTGCACTCCAAGACAATAATGTCAAAATTATTTCCAGTGGTTTTCAGATCATTTAACACAGTGGGCCCCAACCACCAGGCCGCGGACCCGTACTGGTCCGTTAGGCATTTGTTACCGGGCCGTGCAGAAAGAATAAATAATTTATATAATTTCCATTGTATTGACTATTAGAGTCTGAAAGAAGTTTTATTTTGAAAAATTACCGGATTCCCTCTGACTTTACTTTCGCCTGTGGCTCTTGACCTGTCAATACGCTTCTCTTGGTCACATGATACGATGTATCAAATACAAAAAATAAGCCCGCAAACTAGCTAAAATGGGTAAAAAAACAAACGTCTATGGAGAGCTTCTTTCAAAAGGGGAAAAGGACAACTTAACCCTTTTACCCCGAACATTTAGCTGCTGACAGGAAGTGACACGCGTCAATCAAATCACCGTAATTCCTCGGTCAGGTAGCAACGTGAATCCAGCTGATTCTGAAAGCCGACAAGTGGAGCTTCCGTACACTACCGTAATGTAGGTAATATGTACGAAACGCTGCACATCACAGCATGACTCCATTCCCCTGCATTACTGCAGTAATGTATGTAATATATACTAAACGCTCCACTTGTCGGCTTTCAGAATCAGCTGGAATCACGTCACTAGCGCAAATGGTTGAGGAATTACATTAAGCTGGTTTATGCTAGTCACTCAGTATCAGCAGCGATGCGCTTGGTGTTACAGGTTTCATTTTTATGCCGGTCGTGTTATTTTATTTTTGCTGTATTTATCTGTCACATCTTGAAGGCCGGTCTGTGAAAATAATGCTTACATTAAACCGGTCCATGGTGCAAAAAAGGTTGAGGACCCCTGATTTAACACATTTTTTCCTAATTTCCCAGAGTTTTCCAAGACTGGAACAGAAGTCTGAAAAATTCCAGATTTTATAGGAACCCAGCAGACACCCATCGTCCTGACAACAACCAAATAAGGTAATATCTTTAAGAAGACTGACATGGATAGGATTTGTAGATTTAATGCCAAGATCCATTAAAGATTCTCATAATCGCCCAACACCTTAAATACACCTGATGTTTTTTCCTTTAATGCCGCTTGTGTGTGTGTCTAGGTCCATGCGGCTGTGAGCTGACAACCACCAGACTCACCTTGCTGCTACTACCACCGACTGTCGCTCTCCAACCAACGTGAAGGCGTGAGGCACCCCCCACTCATCCTCACTCTCTCTGATCTGCAAGAACAGAGACACAGAAAAGACATTAGAGAGCAGCAGCAGCAGCAGCAGCAGTATCTGGGACAGCAAGCACCAAAATAGACAGGGAGGGAGAGACGGATGAAAAGGAAGTGAGAGGGAAGGACACGTTGAGTTGTCCTGAGAGTGTGAGCGTGTTGGGATGGGATGGGATGGGATGGGATGGGATGGGGGGCAGATGTTGAAAGGCGCTGCAGTTTATCTGTCCGAAGCAGCTTATTTCCAGTAATGACAAACTGGTGACAGCTGCTTGAGCACTTTTGTGTTCATCCGAGAGACACAAGCACTTACTGTCATGCCATGGAGCGGCAGCTGCCCGTGCACTTTGAACTGATTGGTCGCCGTCATCCCTCGACTCGTGTACAAAATGGCGTCGTTAAACTGTCGCCAGAGAGGGACGGAGAAAATGCAATTTAGCAATCGTTCAGATGAATGGCAGCAAGTATGCACGTTGTTCGTTTCTTGCACAAAGCTTGACCATATATAACATCTCTGTTTATTATTATATACAGGCAACCAAAGCAAATAGATGAGTAAATCACTTGTAGGTCAAAGTTCAAAGCAGCACATGTTATTTTTCCCCTATTAAGATCTTTTGTAGTGGCGCTACATCTGCCAACACCATGTGAGTAATGCATAGCTGGAAGGGATTAATGCATGATTATTTTTCTGCTCAGGTCTCTGAATCATTAGATCAGTGAGGTAAAATAAATAAGTGGGGTGTTACCAGGAAAAACATTCGTTGCTGTAGGCCTTTTCCAGACAGTTTGCTGAGGCATCCTAACCTGATGAACTCCTGAGACAGAAAAAAAAAACATCATTAGTTAAACAGTGTGATTTAAAGTTAAATTATCTTCCCTTGCTGTCCATTTTAAACTCACCCGACCAGGAACAACAAGATTGTCAACGCCAATCAAATCCTTCTTCAGCTCCAGCAGCTTCTGGAAGTTCTCCATCTTGATTAGGCTTCCCTGGAGCTGCTCCACCACCTCGGACACGTCTGCCAGAGCAGCTGCAGACCGACCACAGGAAGTGAGAGGTTACAAATTATTCTTCTGCACCCACAACACCCTACATGATCATCTCCAGTACCTCTGCAGTCCCTGAAGTCCACGTGAGTAGCTGGGTAGTGTTTGCACAGCCGCTCCAGGATCTGCTTGTAGTGGTTGAGGCGGTGCAGGGGCCGCAGGATGAAGACATTGAGGGGGATGTAGCAGACCTTCTGCAGCTCGAAGTCCCTGCAGAGACCCTCCAGCCTGCGGGACGCCATGCACGCCTTCTCCAGCTCCAGCAGAACGTCAGACTGTTTGTTCAGGTTTGCTGTCAGGGGCTGCAGGAAGACAGTTTTTTTTTTACATGTGAGTAGTGATGCATTATTGGACTTAAATGTGTTTAAAAGTTTTACATAAATAAAAGTTACCTTCAAACCCTGAAGATTCTTCAACATGACGTCTCCAATGCGTTGGTAGTCTCCTTTGATGTGTGCATTAGAGCGTCCTTCCCTACAATAGAAAAATACCAGCAGGGTTTTACCTCTGAATTGTTGTGGATGATTATCGTTGTCAAGCTTTTGCTGTCTGGACATTTTAACTTTGGTCCAATCTCTCGAACAAACAGGCAAAATGTGTCTCTTTGCCCAAAAAATTAAGTCTTTTAAGAGCTTCTTTTTTTTTTTTTTTTTTTTTTTTTTTTTTTAAATTACTGTCATTCACATATTGGAAAAAGCTTCAGTAAGATATTTCAATTTCAAAACAGTGAACAGGCTAAGACACAAGTACGCAGGCAGAAAAGCATAGACAAATGTACACAAATCAAACAACAAATAAATAAAAAATATCAAAACAAAAAAGTTAAGCTTTGTCTGTAAGCTGGACTGGGAATGGGCCCCAAATTTTCAAAAACTATTGAGTGTGCTGGTCCTTGTAAACTTGAGTTTCTCCATTGCAACGACACTGATCATGTCAAAATTAAACTGTTTAATAGAAATTCCAAGTTTCAGTATCTAATCTCATTCATTTGGCCTGCCATTGAATTCTAACAGTTTGATTTCTAACATTTTTTTGTAATGAAAACACCAATGTATTCTTCTTTTTATTACATTATTTGTGTTTGTATTTATCGTCCCTACCACTGAAAATTATGGTCTCTCTCTTAATGTGTCTTCCAAAGCTGAATAAAATCTAATAACATGTGTATACTGATGTGTATCTACTGTTTGCTTTGCCTCCTTTTTTCAGTTGTTTAAATTTTAACTGTGTCCATACAAAGTCTTCTCTTTGATCCCCACAAAATAAATGTTATCATTATCATTGTGGACAGTAAATAAATCGACTGAGCTACACAAAAGCTCTTTAAGCTGATTGATTATTCAGATGAGTTTCACTGTATGCAAGAAAAATCCCAATGAAGTTCGAATAGGTGCTGTAAACTTTGAGAAACATCCACCAGCAGGTGTCTCCCTCGAGCACCAGCATCTTCACACAGGGTGTAGAAGAAATGCGCTGCCATTACTGGACTTACTCTGAATAATTATTAATTTGCTGCAAGCGTTTAGCAGTAGCTTGAGGGAAGTGTAAAATTCAACCTTCCTCATCGAATGACAGACAGCTTTCTAATTATGTTCACAGCAACAGAGGCACATATCCGCCATAATGTTTGAATATGCAAAGCCACAAAAAGAGACACATGTAGTAGCCGGATAATTTGCATACACATTTGAATGTGGCTCTTATCAGCAGGGTAAAGAACAATATCACTTTCAGCTTTAATTTGGACTTCTGAAGACTGTGACCGGCTGCCGTAGACTTTGAAATAAAAATAACTGTCTGCGGTTAATGGCTGTAAATTTTAACAGCTTGACGGGCTTTATGCTTCACTGTCTCCAAGTCTGTGTGTGTGTGTGTGTGTGTGTGTGAAAGAGATACAGTGTGTGCTAGATAAAGCACAGCATCATTAAGGAGATCAGACAGCAAAAACCCACAGGCAAGAAAAGGCCGGCCGCGGTGCAGCATGACTGTTGCCATGGAGACGGCAGCTCCTCGGGTCATCCGAAGGGACTGGGTCGCCCTTTTTGGGGCTACATGCCAATAAAACTCATTATTTAAAAAAAAAATTTAAAAAAATGGTGCTGAACTTGTGATAAATTGGACCGAAACCAAACTTGAACCCTGTGGGGAATATGTGAAAACGAGTCTCACCACAGCGCCAGCCGCTGCTCCACCTCCCTGAGAAAACCTGTGTGGAACTTGTGCAGCGGCTCGAAGGTGGAGAGGATGGTGGTCTTCAGGGAGTCTGGAGTCGCCTCGTCCTGTCCCACAGCGCTCTGGAAAGACTGGGGTCACAGATACATGTATGCAGTGAGAGATTGAACATATATAATTTACACATCTGGATGAATCCATTATACTTTTTTTTTTTACACTGAATGGTTTGATGGAAATGATGTGAATCATCAGATCTCAAACCAGGTCAACTCCCACTGGAAATTCTCTACACCACTATCATCAAAACCCTAAATGAGGGAATATCTTTTTCAGAAATACAGTTAAACGGACTTGTAGCATCAATGTCGAGACACAACATATAGTTACCTCTGCCAAGGAGGTTATGTTTTTGCCGGGGTTTGTCTGTCTGTTTGTCTGTTGGTTTCCAAAATAACTCTAAAAGTTACAGATGTCTTTTGATGAAATTTTCAGGGATTGTCCAGATGGGGATAAGGAACAAATGATTAGATTTTGGAAGTGATCCGGATCACCGTCTGGATCCAGGAATTCTTTGAAGGATTCTTTAACATTGGGAGATAGGGACATATGCGACATTTATGCATATGACTCCACCAAAAATGGTCAAGACACTTTGAAAATAAATACAGGACAAGTTTCTAACATGGTCTACAATATATCAAAGATTGATCCGGATAAAGGAATAATTTTGGATAATATGATCCAGAATATGAAAAAAAAATCGATCTTTCAAACTTGCATCATAAAAAAAACAAATGAAGCTAGAAACATGCAACAGACATCTTTAAACAGCCACGACGCTGTGGAACTAATATT
>OOFC01016003.1:0-12872 GCA_900323345.1 Pseudochromis fuscus | reverse complement strand
AAGGAGCCAAGTTGGGGCCGTGTCACCGTAAAAGGTCAGTACGTCACTGCATAGGTAGCCGGTTCACAACAACCGGCCGCTAGCAAGCTAGCTGCTGTTAAAACTACTGTTACCCTGTTACTATCAGTCCTTGAAAAAAATATTTTTTTCAGCGGATATTCTAGTTACAACATGATTGAGTTAACAAAGCAGTGTTGCATCACTACGTGAGGTATTTATTCAGTTTTCGGAAATTACGATGTCCTTCCTCGTAGCATATGACGGCGAAGCGCAACCTCACTGTAATAATGTTTAAATGGAGGAGTTATCGTGTGCATTCTAGTGCTGTTCCTGGTTTTACGAGTTGACTTCAGCTAACGCACTTTTACTCACTCAGTACCTTGTTTTATTTCAATGATTTTAATGCCTTTTGTTTTTAAATGCTTTTCTAGTATTTTGATTTTATGATTGTGTGATTTTAGAGTAAATTTTATTAGTTTTATGTGTTTCCAAGCCTTTGAATTACCTTGTGTATTAATGGTGCTACAATTAAATTTGCCTCATCTAATGACATTATAATGACATGTAGAAAAAAATATTAATTTAGTATTGCATGATTAAAAAAATTATTTATGGAGCCCGAACTTTTTGGAGCCTACCTCTAGTGGCCATCGGTGGTATTGCACTTTTTTGCACTGGCTGCTGTGTCCACTTTTTGTGTGGTTTATGGATGTAACTCTGGATTAATTACTGTCTAATTAGCTAATCAACACATTTAGATTGACTTCAGAAGTAACTTTTGTGGTGGAATGAGCCTCTCGAACCCTTGGTCTCCCATGGACATTATGTATTAATATGTCTTTGAATTGTTGAGAAGCTATTTTAGGAATTAGGTGATGTCCCCAAGATCTCCAAACTAATATGAATTATAAAGGTTGTAAACTGTGGCTGTTGTGGAAAGTGAAAACAACTAATAAATGTGTAGGACAACAAGTTTGGAGTATTAAGAATAATGAAAACAAAAAAAGCATCAACCACTGGTGACTGCAACACTTTGTTCATTCTTATCTTTTCCATAACTTCAGCTGTGGTGTTGGTGTGGATGAAGACATTTATTGTAGTTTTCATGAGTGAATGTAGAACCTCATATTTCAAGGTATACCATAGCATCCTGTCATGATCTTGTTTGGTTTCATATATTTCTGCCCACTCACCTGTCTTCAGTCTTCCCTTAATATATACTTCATCTTCTTTTTATCAGTTACCTCCTATAAGGATAAATAATAAACCTGTGTGGGTTGGTTTCTTAGCAACATCATGAAAACAAAAAAACTACTGAGCAGATCTCATTGAAGTTTTTGGTTTGAAATAAATGATTTGATTTCAGCCAAGATCAGTGGATTATATCCTGTCTGAAGATAATGTCAAAATCACAGAAAATCCCTTAATCTCTTATGATGGCAAATGTTTTATCTATCTATCTATCTATCTATCTATCTATCTATCTATCTATCGGGATGTTTTTAATTGTGAAAGCTTCAAACAAATCAAATGAGAATGAGCAGAGTTATTTTTTTTAGTGCTTTGCTTCTGTTGTTCACACACCACTAATTTCCAAACCCTGTGTTTCTAGCAACATTTCTTTATAGATCATCAGAGATCGATAACAACTTCAGTCATTGTACAGTCTTTACTAACTAAACATAATTTAAGAATTGAAACATAACTTTATACTTTAAATATGCTGGTACAATTCAGTACAAAAATAAAGGCAGTGAAACGTTTCCATACACAAAACACCATCAGTCACATCCTGTCACTCAGAAATCGATTCATCCTGCGTGAACCAGTTTGGCACATTATCCACCTCAATAACAAAGCATGACTTACAAACACTGTATGATATTTTGTTTCTTTTTACATCAGGACCACGGCTGAGATTGGAGAATCCACGGATGCTGAACGGCCACTAGATGGTGCTTCGGATCCACAGGAGAAAACCTCCAATTTCAGACGCTTGGGTGGGTTTTGAATCGGTTTGTGGTCGCCTTTGTGCACACTTGGAACAAATAGGTGTCAAAAGCACTTGCTGATGTCCAACTTATTCATGCTACAATATCGTTTGTGAAAGCAGAGTAGTCCACACGGTCACTTTCTAGCCATGCTGTGATGTCTGAGTTCACCTCCTCAACCCCTCGCAGATGCATCTTTTTCCAAGTCCTCATATCGACTGGAAAAGATGCACAAAGGAAGAATATCCCACAGTTTTTCTTTGGATGTCCTCTTGTGGCCACAGTTGGCGTCCGCACGAAATGTCCGGAGCAAATTGTCTTTATATTTCCGATATACGAATACAATCTCTTTTTATTCTCACACACACATAGACAAAAACACAGATCACATTCGCTCAGTTGGTTGCTTGTTACGCCAGCATGTGCTATGATTTATCCCCTTGGAGAACCTAAATTAAAGACACAATCTGTTACAAATCAGCTTTAATAAAACAGGCTGCTTTTAGTTTGTGTGTATTTGTGCGTGCAGCGCGTGTATGCATGCGTGTCTGCGATTAGATGTGGAGTACACATGTGTGTCCGCATGGGCCTAATCCCTGCATTAGTGATGCTTACCTACCTGGTTGCGAGCTTTGTGGGATTTCTGCATCAGCACCCTCCACTGGTCGTACAGCTTCATGGACATGCTGCTGCAGCCGTAGGCGTGTTTCCGCACCCAGCCGAAGAACTGCTTCAGCTCCCTGCGCAGGGTGGAGTTGGAGTCTCCGCTGGACTTCGGGTCGCACGAGCCCGTCATCAGTCGCTCTGCAGGGAGGGAAAAACACAGGGAGGAGGAGGAGGGTGACTTTGATCAGCTGTGACGGTTAATGGCAGAGAAAAGAAAAACTTCTGGGATAATTTAAACGCATTTTTTGGAAACTTTGTGACATCAGAAGATTCGGTTTCCATCCAAACCAAACACAAATGTTTTTGGTTAATCTGCAAAAGAAAATACTAATTATCTGTTGTGCAATTATCGGGCTCACTGAGAAGAACCTGAAGTTGATGTAGGACCTTGCATGTACATAACGTAAAGGGAATTTTGCATGTGTCACAGTCTTGACTTTTATTTTGTTAATCATGCGCCTAGTGTGTCTGTTGCTTTTGTTTTCTGTCTTTGTGTTTGTCCTTGTCTCTTGCTTTCAGCTCTCTGCTCACCCGCCTCAGGCTCTGCTCGTCTCCAACCATCTTGGATTCGACTTTTCTGTTTCTGAATTGTTCTATCGCTTTTCCTTCAGCTGGATTTTTATTTGTGGATACATGTTTGGAGTAAAGCAGCCTGGACCTTGCAGCAAGTTTGATTAAACTTCACCTCAGTTTGCCTGCATTTTACCTGCCTGTCTGTGTCTGCATTAGGGTCCTATTCTCTGCACCTGTGCAACAACATGCGTAAGTATGCACCCCTATAGATCAGTCGGTACCAGTCCGTGAGGCATTTGTTACTGTGCCGCACAGAAAGAATTAATCATTTTTATAATTTCCGTTATATTGGTTATTAGAGTCTGAAAGACGTTTTATTTTGAAAAACGACCGGATTCTCTCCGACCTATAACTTTGTCTGTGCCTCTTCACACGTCAATAAGCTTGTCTTGGTCACGTGATCAGATATAAGTGCGTAAACTAGCAAAAACGAGTAAAAAACAAACGTCTTTGGAGAGCTGCTTTGAAAAGGGGAAACATTCGTTTTTATGCTGGTGGTGTTATTTTATTTTTGCAGTGTTTATCTGCCACACCTTGAAGGCCGGTCCGTGAAATTAATGCCTACATTAAACTGGTCCATGGTGCAAAAAAGGTTGGAGACCCCTGCTATAGATAACAGGGAATTTAGGAAACTGGAGTTGTGTTGTGTTTGTGCTCCTGTCACCAAGTAAGAAGCTGCTGTGTTGTTATTTTCAAATAGTTTCCAGAGGATCCGAATTTTCTCGGTAAGCAGTAAATTTGAAATAATCAAGTTATGTCGAAATCCGTCTTTGATTAGTTGCAATCAAGGAAAAAGTTAAAAAGAAAAGACAGGCAGGAGAGTCAGCAGATGCTTCAAGAACCATTTTTTTCCTCTTTGCCTCGTTCAGTATTTTTTGAGTTTTTCAGAAACCGTTGCAAAAACAAATGAAAGTTTTCATAAACCCGGTTTTGTTTTCGTAGTTGTGGTCTTCATTCCCATCAGTTATGATAACATTTTTCCACAGCAGTTATATCGGGGGAGGCAAGAACCACAAGCAATGACAACTTTGTGACAACCAAAAAGTGCTCAGACGTTACTCACCCACCCCAACCTATGGTAACTAAAACAAAATCAGAGTTGGTTTTGTAAAGTTTGGTTTGGCAGCAATTCAGTGGCTGGGCTGTTAGTTTTGATTTGATTGATCCATCTGCCAATACACCAAAGTGGCTGGATTATTGAGCGAGAACAGCATCAGCACCATCCTCCTGTTGTGTGAAGCTGCCAGTTGTGTGAGGACTGTGGGATACGCGGTACACCGTGGTACAAAACTAATTCTGGTGGCACAAATCGCCTCTTAACGGAGCCCGAAATGCTCTCGAACAGCTGAGATCAAGAACAAGAAATGCCGTCTGAGTGGATTTCTGGCTGTGAGTGTGTGTGTGCTCACCACTGTGGGGTGTGGAGGCAGCAGTGGGGTGGCTCCACTCACTCCAGATCCCAGCTTTGCGAGAGCCGTAGATGCCCACGGGGTTACAGCGAACCTGGAGGAAGTACACAACCGACTCTGAAGCGCATTGTTATACACTTGGAAATATATATATGCGAATACGCCATACCTGCACAAAATACACGGTTCCCGGTCTGAGTCCAGCAAGTCTGCAGGAAGTCTGGTTCCCTACATCATCCATCACCTACGCGACCAAGCAAAGACACAAACACAGGAGGGCTGAGCGCTGGAGGTCCGACCACAGTATTAAATACCAATGGGCACAAACTAAAACACAGGCAGATTCAAGATGCAGAAAACACAACCGCAAACCATGCACAGACCTAAACATGCATGAACACCACATTGTTTGGTGGCTCCTGATCAGCATGTTTATGAAACTATTTTAATGTGACCGTGCCTGCTGGGTAAAATCTGTTCTCTATTATTTATTACAGGGCTGCTCACACACACACACACACAGGTACAAGACAAGACAGCAAAAACGAGAACTACACACAGGCTGCAGTTAATAATCTTGTCTAATAATCCTCACTTTCTCTCTGGCATCCGGTCTGTAAACACTTGTTAAGAAGAGACTCCAACAGAAAACAGAAGATGGAAATTACAAGGCTAACGATGTGACGCGGGGAAGCCAAGTTACAGCTGAGCGTCTTTACAGCCATATTGAAGACATTAACAGCTGAGATGTATCCCTCCATTCCTCAGCATGACCTCATGATTAGGGCCGGTTCAGAGGGAAATGGCGCTTTGTTTTCACCACCGACCCTCAAAGCCACTTGGAGCTCCTCTCCTCCTTCGGCGCGGTATCATCCCTCCGCCGCTCACCCCCTCCTTTTTCTTTTTCCACTTTGCGAGTAAAGACTTGCTTATATTACATCGGTGTAATTCCCCCTTAATTACAGGAGAATCTTCACTCTTACCCAGAGGAGAATGATTTCTGGGAAGCGCCATCTGCACGGATGAAGGTTTTACACTGTGTTTTTCATTCATTAAAGGATCCTATAGATGTGCACACGGTGGCTCTGGACGGTGTTTTCTATCCCATCTCAACCTGACGCCTAGATTTATGACTGATGAAAGTTTTCAACCAGCCCGGCTATTAACTCAGACGAGGCCTCGATCAGGACAGATTAGAGGTGTGTTAGGATGAGAAGCAGCTGGGACCAGTGGTGGACAAAGTACTCAACTTCAGTACTTCAGTCAAAGTACTGATACTCTTACTCAACTACAAATAAAAGTTATTGGTCAAAATGTTACTCAAGTTAAAGTACTAAAGTACTTACCTAAAAATACTTAAGCATTCTAAAGTACATGCATTTAAAAATACTTAAATATTCAAAAGTACAAAGTAAAAGTACATTTTCTAATATCAGTACATTGCTGTATTGTTCTCAGTCAATCCCCGACTAACGTCTGCTTCCTGTTGATGTGGTATTTTAAGCTGAAAGTGCTTCGATTAAAAAGAAAAATACTTCCTGCAGAGTGTGCATAATACTTTGTTAGTTGACTGTTCGGTCTTGTTTTGTTGTTTTCAAATTTCCCATCGAGAGGCTAACATGCTAACATGCTGTTTAGCGTTTTAAAAAAAAAAACGTACAACGACAAAACCGTGCTGTTTCCCGTCTTCCCTCTTTATTGTTCGGTTCTGCTGCCGGTCACTTCCTGCCGATTTGCGCATGCGTGACGGTAACTCTACCTGGACAAACTGCCTGAAACACATTGCCAGCATAGACTGTATATAAAGTAAGTAACCACACACTTCCTGGGAATGTAGTGGAGTCCAAAGTACAATATTTGTCTTTGAAATGTAGCGGAGTGAAAGTAAAAGTTTCCAAAAAAACAAATACTCAAGTAAAGTACAGATACTGAAAAAATGTACTTAAGTACAGTACTCAAGTAAATGTACTCCGTTACTGTCCACCACTGGCTGGGAAACTTCTGTGTGAGAGACGAAGACGAAGGGATTTACATTCTTTACAACCACCGCGTCCTTGTCCCTTTACCTTCCAGTCTTGGCTGTCCTCCAGCCTGTAGCGGATCTGGTATTTGGCCTGAAACAAGAAGTCTTTGAGGGCGGGCGGGGCCTCCCAGCGGACGCTCAGCTGGTCCTCCAACTGCCCGACGCGACTGACGGTCACACCTGCTGGAGGGTCTGTGGTCACTGCAGGAAGAAGAGATGGAGCCGGTTAGGGAAGTAAAAACACCCCAATGTTGACCTGAAACAATAAAATAAAACCAAAAACTAACTGGAAGAGGTCAAGATTTACCTGTTTTCTATTTCATGTATGATAATCAACTAAATATCTTTAGGTTTTATAGTGTTAGTTTAAAGGGATTTTAGGGTCTGGGACAATGTGAGAGACATTTTTTCTGTCACTAAACATTTAAATCATTAATTAATCAGCAGATCATTTGGATAATCTTTCTTGTGGGGTGCTGATAATAGATCATTGAATTTTTAGACATTATTATTATTATTGTTATTATCATTATTATCAGTTTGTGTCTTAACCACTTGGCTACTAAACTTTCCTAATTTAATTCACAGTCTTAACCTTTTGTCTCTGGTATTTGTCTATAATTGAAATTTCAAAATAAGAGCTCAGGGCTTAAGGGTTTTAATTTACATCCTGGATCACTAATAAAATATGTTATAATAGAAAACTGTGCATGCAAATGTATCATCTTATGCATACATCTCATTTGAAATCTTCATATATTGTAACATCAAGACAGACACTTCCTGTTGCTGCATTTGAACATTGTGAAAGTACTTTACACAAAAATTGTGTATTTGGGATTTTTGCAGCAGCAAAAACAGTGAAAAAAAAATCAAGCAACCTCTTTTTTTTTCTTTTTGTTTACATGACACCTGAGTTTTTCCTGCAAAAAAGATGTTGGTCTGTAGGTCCTGTATGTTGCTCTGTGTTCACCAGCTTGTGCTACTTAGTGCACAGAAAACACTGCAGATTTGTATTGGAGCTTTTCCACTAAAACCATCTGTAGTATTGAAGTTCATGAGAGCAATGAGGCTGAATTAAATCACAAAATCCCAAAGAAAAAAAAGAGTTAAAATATTCAACAATTTTATTTCATGTTTAATTTTATTTCAACAAAGAGATAATTATTCAGCCATTATTGGAAAACTCTTAGCTTAGCAGCTTTCAGGGGCTTAGGGGCTTCTCTCTGCATCCTGAGGTTATGTTTGCAGGGTCAAGAAAACCCATTCAGTTTGAATTTAAAGCTGCAGCAGTGATGTCTTTATGTGCAGAGGAACATTGAAGGATTGTTCGGCGGAGGTCTGCGGTCTCTGGGCGCCTTCGAGTTTCTAAAGATCTGACTTGTGTGAACTGGAGGAGGAGGAGGAGGAGGCCTGTTTCATCTGACAGCAATTATCTTTTTGACAAACAAACATGCAGCAAAAGACCATTATTTTAAATTTACTCGCATTTTGTTTTGGGCTTTTGAGATTATTTCAATATCAACCTCAGTTCCTTGCGCAGAATGTCATCCCCGAGCAGTAAACAAACAGTGACGACCCAGGGCGAGGAAGACGATTATGGGAAAAATTCAGCAGAGGGAGAAAGTGGGGGCTGACACGAGAGGCTTTGTTTCTGGTTGCCAGGAGTTTGAAAATAAATCCAATGTTGGCATTTGATGCAATCTCCATTTGTAACCAATTTTACTATCTACATTTATTTTTCTTATTTTACTGTTACCAAGTAGATCATGTTTTTGCTCACATCTGTTAGCAACATTGCAAAATAACTACTGAAATCATCTTGAATTTGTGTGTGTGTGTGTGTGTGTGTGTGTGTGTGAGTGTAGAGATGGGGTATAACTCAAGGAAAAGATTACGACAATTCAGGCAAGATCAGGGGGAAAAAATCAGATGGTTTTTAATGGGAAATTGGTTTAACAAGATGGCGCCATGTTACCACAAGAGGGCAGCAGTGTTCACTCCACAGCATCAGTACAACTGGATTATACCTTGGTGGAGTTATGTGCGCTCTTTGTTACTGTTATTATTTTATTTCATCTTCTTTTCCAGTTACTTTTTTCCTCATGTCCCTTTGGGATTAATGAAGTCTCACCTTAGAAAATTACCGTATTTTCCGGACTATTAAGCGCACCTGTCTATAAGCCGCTATTGAATTTATTCGAACAGTTTCATGTGGTCCACTCTGACCGGGTCTGATGTGATGAAGCTAAATGTATCGGCGGCATGGAGCTTGCTAGCTTGTAAAAAGCTAACGAGCTTTGTGCCGCCGATACATGAGCCACACCGGTGTTCAAAGCGTTGGAAAAAAGTAGCAGCTTATAGTCCGGAAAATACGGTATTTATTTTTAAAACAAAAGTGACGTGTAAAATTATTATTTATGTTAGAAACAAAATCTCAAAATGAGAAAATATGACCAAATATATCAGGACAGAGAAGACCTTGAAGTTTTTGTTGTTGTTGTTGTTTTTTTACAATAACAGGTTAATTATAACCAAGTAATTTCCACTTTTCACACTTGTGTTTATCTCCTCGCTACTTTTCCAGTTTTATTTTAATTTACTTGGTAAATTCTCTCTGAAATGAATTTCAAAATGTTCAGGTCAACATCAATTTAAATATCATCTGGATGTATTCATTTTGAAAATAAAGTAAATGCAACACTTCATTTAGTTTTTTCAAATAACTATGCCAGTCCAGCAAACACACTCAACAAATCCTCAAATGACAAAACTTCTGTATAATGAACAAAATCACATGTTTTCAAAGAAACAAACCAATTGGACAAACCAATCCTATTCATCCTCATTTTACCCTGTGTGTTATTTGCATAAGCCGTGTCATTCCTCAACATGTCGTCATATTTTGGAGTCAGGCGGCGATACAAGTTTCCTCTAGTCTGGGGGCTCCCCGCGACTGAGGAATGCAGAGAAAACTGTGGGTGTTTCAGCCTCGCCTTTCATAACCGATCGGACACAACCGTAGACGCGAGTGACTCACGGCGGCTCGACGCAGGTGTGGTTGCTGTGTTTTATGACCTGCTGCTGTTGTGGAAACTGCTTGAATGAAAGAAGGGAGGCCGGGGCAACTCGAGCGAAACAAACGGCGGATCCAGAAACCGCCCACACTCTGCCTGCCGCTCTGTTTCTATACTGTTACCAGGCCCTGCCCGGCCCTCGGGGTGTGTAAACAGGTGTGTGCGTGCATACATTAGGAAAAAAGAAAGGGATTACAGTTTGATGGACGCCCGTTTCCTCGCCAGTGACATGTTCACCCTCGAAACTCTATATGGCCTCTTTCGGTACATTTCCCCTGCACCGTTAGGAGCAAACCAGGTGAAGACTTCCAAGCTAATCAGGTTGTATTATTTCAGGTCCAAGTCTTAAAGCCTCAAAGCCTAAAACCTCTCAGGCCTCGGGGGTCTGCAGCCGCCTCGGAGACAGGATTAGGTTCGGGAATCAGGCTGGAACATTCCTACGCTACATAAAAGGGGGTTAGCGAGTGTTTTCTCTCTGTGTGTGTGTGTGTGTCCAGTGAGCATGACTAAAGAGAAAATGATCTCATCAAAAGAAAGGGCGTTTCCAGTCATCACACACCTACGCTTGTCCAGGTGTGGGCATGCATGTAAGTGAGTGATGAGGATGATGAGAGAAAGTAAGAGTTCGGTTGTGTTGCGTTTGGTTGAACCGCACTTAAGCTACGACCACATAACAAAGCTTTAAAAGGCAACACCACTCAGTTCCTATCAGCCAGATGAGGACGTGTGGACGAGGTCAGAAGAGACAGAGATGATGTCCTGTCTGCAGGAATAAACAGATGAGACGACTCTTCAAAGCATTTAAAAGTATCACATACAGTATACAATGTATTTATTTAAAGTTCTTCAGATGTAAATGACCAGACTCCACGCATGGCCACTAACTTATACCAATGAGAACTAATCTTTGGGTAAGTTATATTTATACATTCCTGTTACGAGATATTCAAACATGGTCTCAAACTCCAGACACTCGGCTCATATTGGGGTGAAGACCGGAAACACACGAACAGCGAACCTGACTCTGTGCAAACTTGAAGTTGCTGCTGCTGGCTAAGAAAAAACCTGGCACATTACCCCCTGTGAAACCACAAATGGATGCTGTTACACCAGCGTTTTTGTATAGATTAAACAAACATGATACGACGTGTTAATTAGTAAGTTTTAGCGATGCTGCTGGAAGGCATAATCTGAAGATTGGTCGAGCTGTTTACAACTACGTACGCACTTAATGCTCAGCTAAGGTAATTAGATATAGAATAAAAATAGGAAGAGAAAGCCTTTATTGTCATTGTACAAGGAAATTGGGAAGGATATCCTACAAATTCACTTCAGTGTCAGTTAATTAACCTGATTAATTTATTTAGTTAACGTCATATAATCCAGGGTTAATCCAAGAATAAGATCTTAACGATAATGATGTTTTTTAAATACAAAAATACCGTATTTTCCGGATTATTGAGCGCACCTGTCTATAAGCCGCTATTGCATTTATTCGAATAGTTTCATGTGGTCCACTGATGTGACGATGCTAAATGTATCGGCGGCACGGACCTTGCTAGCTTGTAAAAAGCTAACGAGCTTCAAACCGCCGATACATGAGAAACATCGGCGTTTAAGTTCAAAGTGTCAGAAAAAAGTAGCGGCTTATAGTCCGGAAAATACGGTAAATAAAAAGAAGAGGAAAGTCACAAAAACAAAGGTGAAGCTTCTGTAACCTGGGATGAAGGACCACAGGTGGACACGGCTTCATTTTAAAGCCTCACAAACCTAAAAGGTCGATATCCACCATCTTTATATAACAGCCCGAGGCCTTATCGACACGGAGATCTAAGCTCTGCAGTTAAAGCAACGGGGTCAGAGTTCACTTCTTCCCACACTCACCCACGTCTAGGATGTCAAGGGTGATGACATCAGAGGTAGCCCGGCCCAGCTGGTTGGAGGCCTCCACCCAGATCTCATAGGGCGTGAAGAGGTGCAGGTCCTGGGTGATGCTGCAGGAGTACGGCTGGGCGTGCGTGTAATCCTCGCACTCCTTCTCCGTACCGTACCATCTGAGAGAAATATTACACTGAAATATCTCTGGAAAGCATTTGATATCCTTGAATTGTGCCTGTAATCTGCAGCTTATTGTTTAATGTGTTTCTAGTTAAGCGTTGTTCTGGCGCTAGGGGGTTTTTATCAAGTCTTTATTTACACTAGTCTGAATGCAGCTCTCCACGCAGTTGGCACGCCTGTGGGTACTGCATGTCAACTCATTTCCCTTTTGGTGTTTTTAATTTGCTGATTGAATTATTTAGAGATGTGTGCAGCGCCTACACTCCCTCTGAAACTCATTTTCCAAAATGTATTATTACCAGATGAACCCGTTTTCTTAATTCTCATGAAATTTGATGTTTTTGCAGTTGAATGGTTTTTTCGCCCTCAGGCTGGAACTGATGTTATTTGTCTTAAAAAAAAAAAATAAAGGTCTGCCAAAAAATGATAAGGCAGTTTGTCTTGTTTCCACCATCACTTAAGCTTGTTTCTGGGGATTTTCGGAGGCGTACCAGTGTTGTAAAAAACCTAATGAAATGCATTTATATTGACTGGAAACATTCACAATGGATTATAGATGTTTTTTTTTTTCTAGTTTTACAGTATTAACTCTTCCAAGAATACAGAGCACATCATTAACTATTCTGTGTTTGAAAGATTAAATAGTCACGATTTGTTGCAATGAAACTTTCTCCATTGTAGCTGTGTGTGTGTGTGTGTACCTGAGTTTATACTTGAGTCTGTACAGTGTGCTGATATTAGTCTCTCCCTTTCCTCCTGGAGCCCAGCTGCAAGTCAGGTCTTTGGTGTTCCTGGACCAGCAGGTCAGATTGACCGGCTTCTCTGGAGGCACTGGGACAGGATGGGGGGGTGGAGATGGAGGGAAGAGGTGGGGGGGAGGGAGGTGAGGGAAATGGGTGAAGAGAAGGAAAATTGAGGAGGTGGAGGAAGAAGGAAGGTGGATAAAAAATAATGGAGGTCAGTGAGGGTACAAAGTTACCTCCAGTCATTACTTCAGCCCCGTCCTCCAGAGTGTAATTCACCCACTGGTGGTGTTCCTCAGAAATTGCAGTTTTTTTCTTAATTGGTCCGTGTG